>LUCH01002679.1:16270-41157 GCA_013368495.1 Paragonimus heterotremus
GCTTCGGTCACTGTGACAGGCTAATCCGTCTTGGATGCCGCCAACCATATATGTCTATGTAGTTGGGTGGAAGCAGCTATTTTTAGTGAAATTTCGAGTTATCTGACTGATTTATCAACACGGTAAAACAGAATGTAACGCAAGGTGTCAAAACTTCGTTCCATCTATTGTGTGGTTCCTGGTATTGTTATTAGCGCGTTAGAAGAAAGTACTAGCAACTTGGCGGCAAAGCCAGAGCCAAGCGTTTTCGAGTGTTAAACACATTTTGGATACTGGCTTGTTGGTTAGTCCATCAAAATCGTGCACTCTGTCGTTGCGCAGTCAAAACACATGGCTGTTGGCATTCAGGGCAGCTATGCTGATTAACCAGTACTGACATCTTCTTGCGCGTAGAAGTATTAACTTAATCACTATAGATGAGCTTGGCCCTTACTCTGCTGCTATGCATCCCGTTCACTCGCTACTCCTATTGGCATGTACGATTCAAATGTAATCAGTTGCTTTGTGTATTCGACTGACGTGAATAACCGCAATTTTGACGTCTTGCATCACATTTTGTTTCACCATGTTGATTAATTGGATTCAGATAACTCGAAGTTTTGCATCTCAAAGTTTCACTAAAGATAGTTGCTCCCACTCAGCTACATAGACATAAGCACTTGACTATCAACTACACTGAACAGAACAATTTCTCCCATTTTCCCAAAATGCTGTGGCAAGCTGAAGATTAGCTACACACGATTTCAGTTAAGATCTCGCAAATGATCATCCGGTTAAGACTACTGTGAGGTTCCTGGCGTTGTCATTGGGGCGCTAGCCTCACAAACACGAGGGTCGGAGTACAAGTTTCTGTTTGATGCAAAATGATCTGCATTCCCGAACACCTTTCACTGTATGTAGCAGTTACACTCCTGCACAATTTGCAACATCACTTGTGGACTAGCGTTGTAAACAGGGAAATATCACTGTCAACATTTACTATCATCTGCTAACAGCTCGCTAAAATGATATGTAAAAGCTCCTTAACGCTTCATAGCAACCGAAAGTTGTGGTCACCTGATAAAAACCCGTTCAGTTTGCTCACAGCCAGTCGGTCAGTTTATTGTTTATGAGCTGAATTTTGCTGCAGTGCTGTGGAAAAAACATTTCAGAACATCACATGCATAGTTGCAAAATTGCAGAGTTAAACGTAGTAGATATTGTAGAAGGATGTTCCTAAAACTATTCGTCTCCACGCTAAAAGTCCGACAGAACGATAGTCGCTTGCAACAGAATTCACAAATATATTTGAGAGCACTAGTCAGTAGGCGCAAAGTTCAAAAGCGGTAATCAGAACTCACACCAGTAAGTTTCCTATTCACATGTAAGCAACAGTAGATTCATTCTTCACTTTTATTTGTTCGGAATAAACTGCACAGAGTTCTTTGTATAAAGGTGAATATGGAAATTCCCATTGTCGTTTACATGTAACTTAAATATATGTAGCACTTATACAGATCATAAAAGGTGTGCATGTAGGAAAAGTGATAAAACATGCGATGAGAAAATATTCTAACAGGGTTTCAAATTAGTTCGGAAAGTATAGTAATTACCGTAACTGGAGTGACCTGAAATATTTAAAAAACTGTTATTGCAGTTCACCTGATATAAGTCTGTCCAAACAGGAGTTCCGATGCACACAATGCTAAGATACTTGTTTTCTGTGAAGCCAGAATAGATTGAGCGTACGATCAAATTCAGACAGTGCCGAATACTCTATGCGTATGAAGTCATTTTCAAGATGTGTGACGTTGATAACTGAGCTCTTCATTTTGCCCGATGGGGCTATGTTCTACGCAATCTGGTGGTACGAAGTAGCCAACACAAGAATAAGTTATGCAATATATGTAAAACGAAGTTCTATGGAACCTGAGTAACATTCATGCTCGATGAAGGCTTTTGCAATCGGCAAGTGCGATGGGTTCCAATTCAGTTGTCAGGATGGTTCATCGGCAATACGTAACCCGCTGTAACATCAGTAAGATAGATGAAAGGGCATACTGGATCCCATTCACCGGGACATGTAACTGAACACTTAGTATAAAGCCTCGGTACGTAATAAAACGAATTCGGAGTAGTAGTAAAATATCAGTATCATGCCTACATGGAAAATTATTTTGCTCTCACCAATTTATTATTCGTTTTTTGATCTTCACAGTTGTTCTTCGCCGAACTGTTAACCAATACGTTTCTAGAAACGAAAAACAAATCACTCACCTAACCTCGCTTTCAACTAATGACGGTCCTTCCACATCCACTCAACTAACCTGTTAAAACAACACTATTTAAATGGGCTTCCCAGATTTCAGAGTAGCAGCGGATAATCCTTACAGGACTTGTTTGTTGTTTGGGTTCAGTTAGACTGCTCGTCATTTTCCATGAGTGACATTACTTCACCTCCTCAAATAATACGCAGCATCATCTTCAGACATCTCGACTCATCTATCAGTCTCTCCTAAAATCACCCGCATCTGTTAGATCGCATAAATATATCCACTCTCAATTCAGTCAATTCACATAATTGTCGCATAACGTGCGTTGAACAAATAACAAAATAAAGTGGTAATCATGGTCACGTGGCAATTAGTATTCACTCGGATCATTGGCAAAGTCGGTTGTTAACTGTCATGTTGTTTGGGTGATGATTCACACTATACTATTAAGTGTCTACGATATCGCCATTTATGGAGCCAGTACTTCAGCCTGAACTCTACATAACACACTGTGAGCTTGTGGTGTTATCGTGAGTGTACAGGAGTTGTTGAACAGCGAATATTACACATGTTGCAGTCACACGATTTGGCGCTCTCTGTTGTTGAACAGCCAATTTGATTGGTTGTTATTCTGAAACTCAGAACATTTTTCCTGTTGTTTCCACTGAACTGAGTCGTTACTTAAACGGGCACTTTCAGGTTGACGACATGGTAAGTATGAATACCGAAGTCCTTTTACAGAAGCCTTATTTTTTACTGCTGTTTTTATAACACGTTTTTACGAAGATCCTGCTAGGAAACCGTAATGCAACTGCGCTGTCGATATTCGACTTAAATCAATCCATCGTTTCGGTTAGGGCGATGACTACAGTTTTACTTTTACTTCCAATTATCACCCTGAACCTGCAAAAATAGCTTATTCGTTTTACCATCAGCGTTCGTAAATATGTCACAACACTATATAAACGACGAGGTCGCTTGCACATTTTTATCTAAACAAATTTGGGTATTCTCCGATATAGTCAAATAATCTCACAAATGCAACGATTAACAGCGAAATCATATGTGAATCTGAGAGCCGGACAGCGGTTAGATCAGTTACCAGGAAAGAACTTGACGAGTAAGAATAGCCGTAATTCATTATTCCGCCGGGGGCAATTTGTCTCAAAGTTAGACCGATTAAATGAAAAATTTGTTTTGCCATTGTAGAAATTGATGGATTTTCATCATTACTAATTTAGGTGCGTACTCATCCTTTTGGATTGGTTTCAACTCCAGAATACACGTAAGGTCGAAACAGCTAACGCAAAATCCTCAGACCAAACAGCAGTGGAGGGTAACAGGTTTCGTTAAGTTTTCCCACAACATTCAAGTGGAGTGGTACTGCGGTCCATCATGCAATCGCGAAATAACTCATCCTGTACAAGATCAGACTTCTGAGTGACAGTCAGCAGCCACAGTCGGTGCGTGTGTATTTGATTAGAAACTGCCTTGCGCCACCAAACATTCTTACATTGTTTGCATCGTCTGCTAGAACAAAATGACAAAAAGTTTCTTTATTCAAAAGATTCGACTCTGCATGGCACTGTGCTACCCAGAGCATATGATTTTCCAACCAATGTGTGTGCAGTTGCTTGCCTCTGACAAATGGGATGCAGGTGTGGGTAGAGCTGTCGTACTACTTAAGTGCCTCCGCGTTGTGAAGAAGATTACCGGAAAGTCACAAAGATTTCTCGGAGTGTGGCCGGAAGCAATGGGTTTCTATTTAGTTGTATTCAGAATAAACCACACTTCTATCCGAGTTTTATTTACAACCAACCACTTCCGCAGAGATATCCGCTTTGCCCGCGTTTCTTATAGTGTAAACATCTAACTTACATCAGCTTTCCACCCAGTTTTTTATGAAGAGTAACACTGGATTAGAATTTTGCTCTCGTTACAGTTGTTTCTAATTGACTATAGTACATGAAGAATACGTTAGCCTTTCGAAAACGAAAAGAATTCCGTGAGCTTTCAAATTCGACAACAGCAAATATACACTGTCTTATGATCTTAAGTTTATTGTGACTGCAAAGAAGCCCTGCAATGTTAGGTGTTTTCAAAAGTACAGTGTTATTTTTCAGTCGGAGTACGTGTTTCCATGTGAACTTTCTGATAATAAAAGTACACGACTTTTGTGGAAACAATGTGATTCGGTATAAGTTAATGCCATCCAACTGTACCCACTAATGAATGTGGTCTGACTCTAGACAGCACTATGTTAGTCTACAATAATTCAGGCGATAAGTACTGGGATTGTTTGGGGCAGAAATACGTGAGTCTAACCTAAACTTAAAAATAAACTTATCTGGTAATACCTTTCATCCTGGGATTCCGAGGGCTCAATCACCTATTTCCACCCAACCTGCGTATACAAAACAGTCACGAAATAATTGTAACGTCCTGAATACAGTGACTAAGTCTATCCGGCGGCTCTACCGGGTGGAACTATTTGCGTTTGGACTGACTTGCCACAGAGGGGGCCAACGGATGTTGGCGCACCCAGGACACTGCATGCGTGATTCCAATCACGCCCAGTCTCTGGTGTAAATTCAGAAATGTAGAACGTGAAAAGGTGCAAGCATAGAAGGATTCCACTCACTGGCCTGCAACTAGCCAGATCAGATTTCCTCCTTTATTCAGTAGTCTTTCCGACTACTTCATCACGGTCAACTTATTTCCCGGGCAGTTCAAACATGTCTAACTCAGCTTGAAGTCACTTCTCTCTGCCGTCTTCATTATTAGACAGATAAATCTCGTGGCGTTTGAAGATAAACTCTCGAGTAATCACTATGACGAACCCAGTTTTTGCAGATGAATAAGATGAGAACACACTGGGGGCGTTCTCGCTCAGATATCCTTTTGGCGTTTATACGACCTTTTACTGGCCTCGTGAAGTGTTAGAAGACAACTTGCAGAAAGATTTCTGAAGTATTCACAACAGGTCACCCTGAATATTTCTTCGCATTATGATGAATAACTGCGAAGTGAACAGAAAGAACGCGAAGCTCATACTGATTGCCAAAGAAGCATTTACTGCAACGTGTACAGTTGTACAAGTCAGACAGTGCGTACGTGGCTCACAGTCTTCTGATCAGACTTCATGCGTGCTAGCAACTACCGCCAGTCTCCGGATTAAATGCCTCCAGTGTATTTGTTACCGTACTGAAATGTCTTGATGGCTGTTCATGAAAGAAATGGGCTATTGTTAGACTTGTTCCGGTTTCAGTCGCAAGGGTTCGATTATCACACAATCCTTCAAGTCATCCTGTAACTCACACGCAACTAGACTTGGTATCTCTTAGCAGAGATTAATTCACTACCACTGTCACGTACTGTACTTAGTGCATAACAGATTGGTATTTTCGTCTAACAAACTGTCCAAGTAAAGGTGAAAATATCACTGAAATAATGTTTGCAACAGTAAACTTGATTAACAGCTGGCCAGCAAAGCACAATCTGGTGAATGTTAAGCTAACAACGTGAGTGATACGGCAGAAAAGACTCACCCAACTGAGGATGCTAGTGAAAAAGACGCAATAACTAAATCGTTTGTATGTCGTCCAGACATAACCCTTACAAAAACACCTAATGCACCTAGACCAAAAAATTCTACTAACTATATCGCCGTGGATTATTCTGGGTCTGTAGTATACAGCACCGGTGTCAGAGTCACCAACAGCAACTTGCTGTGTTCGTTCGAAATTTTTGGTAAACTATCTTTGTAATATGATTCGAATGTTTTGGCTAAACAACTCAGAAAACAATGCTTGGTTTGTGTTGTTACGCATACGGAAGACTCTGTGTCCAGTACAGCTATGAGTCTTCTGAATGACAGCTCTTACTAGATCAATATTCTGTATGGAATACCGCCAAATCAGTTAAACCTTGTTTGCAAGCGAAATCCGATCACAGTCGAGGTCACTACAGCTTTTTTATTGAAAACTGCTCGGTACTAATTAAAACAGAATCGCCAACCGTTTTAGCTGCCTGAAGGGTTTCCAGACAAATTAAGTAAGTAAACAGCAAACCAGCACCTGGTTTACCATCACGAATGGAGTAACAGCGTGAATGTTGACCAATAGCAAGCGGACGTTACTGTGATTCTATTTTGCTAATACAACGGTCAGAATTAATCAAAAAATAGGATTGCTATTCTGTTTGATACAAAATCGCAATTACTCGTCAGACACAATTACGATTTGTTTGCTGTTCAACATTCTCTTATAGATATGGTCATTTTAGGTAAGCCTCCTGGCTAAAGAGGTCAAAACCTCAGAATGCACTATTCAGTGATGAGCGTAAAATGGATGAGAAATCGAACAACTACTGCTATCTAGGAAACGTAGATACAGTCGTTTTCTGATTGATATTAATATAAAACCGGTATAATCTGAACTTTATCATAGTCCTTTTTCAACTATGTACGCGAAGCTTCAAACATTTAATCACGGTACCCCTCGTCAGGTTTTATTCCTAAGTATGCAGTGTAAGTGTAAGACAGTTAGACCGACTCACAACGTGGTTTAGCTTGGCCAAATGTCTGACAGTTACAGACAGGACAAATAGTCATGGGTGTTATCAATCCCTCCTAGACTGATCTAAACGACCATCCCAGTATGTATTCCACCGTCTGTAAGTCAGGTTGTTGTTGGTTCCTCTTACTCAGGTATCAGTGGAGCTCCACTTAAACTGCTTCAGACAGTTCGTCACTTCGCGCTCATCCTAACAGACCTAGTTCTTAAGTTCGCCAATTTTTATACTTATTCCTATACGTGAAGATTATGTTCATGTATTCGGCTATTTCATTCCCGTAGTTTCCTTGTGAGATGATCAATTGGAACAGTTTGCATGCAACCACTAACCCTATGGTTGTGTTAGTATTCCAAGGTATGAGGATTCAAGCAGTTACTCGTATATGATTTAAAGCTAGTTAAAATGTGTAATCTGAGCGCACTATCAGGAACTCGATAATAGTGGCCACTCTGACCTTTTCTTTTTTTTAATTGGATTGAACAAGCATTTATATCAGAAGTGAAACGTTACCAATAACTAATATTACCAGCTGCTCAAATATTACCTCAAGCTCAATCTTCGGCCAACCATTTGAATGTTAGACACTTTCAAAACCAAGTATACTATGGCGCTTACAAATTTAACTTTCGTGACTTCATTGCCAAAGATCTAACATAAGGAAATGATCCAACAGTTTCGTTTCCTTTTTATTGACTTCTTAATAATAGGTGTTGCCGTTAGCTCCTTCACAGTACGATTGAACTGCTAGTGTTTATAAGATTCTTTCTGTGAGCATCCAGAATATAACTCCTTGTACGGATGGAAAATATTCATTACTACGTTGTAGTTACCTCGAATGTAGTCTTGGTGTCATTCACGAGGGAGAGTTAGCACAAAAGTTACGGTCTCCTAGCGCCAGAGGTTCGGCCTCTGGGCACGGTTAGACCATAGGTCTTAGTATGAGATAAATAGCGAACTTGTTTCACGAAGGCTTGTCTGGAGTTAAAATACCGGACGTAACAAGAATGTACGCTGCTGAAAGACCCTAACGAGAGAAAAACTCGAGTTTACTTATTCTTTTCAAACGAGGCTGTTTTCATACACTAAGGAAATGTGAAATCCGCAAATACTTTTATGTTGTGTCCATCTTAAACCCGAATATGGTCTCCGTTTGACAGCTGTACGCATGGCTTCCTCAGAAACGCTGTTTTTAAGATCGATTGTTGAGTTAAGAGAGGCTTCAGCTCGTAATTCGAAAAGTTTTCCGTTCATCCACTGTTAAAAGGAAGGCCTACAGTGGCTTCGTCGAGTCTGTCTGAGGGTGAGCAACATTACTGTGTATGACATGCTGTCGACCTACAGTGAATTAACCTTTAACCGGGTTTGTCTGCAAGTCAGTCGGCAGTATTCCATATTTCAAATCTATAATTTCAAGCAGGAATCGACTAATTTTTCAAAGTCAACAATGGACATTTTTTTGACTATCTGACGTTCACACTGTTTTATTTGCACACTATCTAGGTTTTTCCCACGGTTATAGTTGAAGGGATACCATCTGAAGATCAGATTTATACTTCAGGTTTATATTTCCCAAAATACACTGACTCCTTGATCAATTGGTATCACTGATTATATCGAAGTTTATGCTGTCGCTTTGGTCATGCGTCCCCGACCAAGTGTCATTAGTAATCAAGATTTAGTGTTGACCTGTGTTTGTGTCCACTTGGTCCATTACCTATCACCTGTCAATGAGTCGAAATGTTTACATCTGACCTGATTTAAATTGTAACTGACCTGTCGGGTTCAAGGAGGCTTCCGTCCCAGGAGTGAATTGTTAATGAACTGAAATATGGATAGTTTACGAGCGGTTTCACAATTGTGAATTGTCGATGAGTCACAAGCTTACTCCAGATAATTATGGTCTTCAGGGAGGCACAAACTGCATTTCGAATGATGAGAGTATTAATATTACAACGTTAGTTAGCACAACACTTTTAGGCGTGCAACCACAGTAATTATATGACATTAATTAGCCGGAAATAAGTAAGTTTAGCACAGACTGAAATTTTACGCTTGTCAACATAACCTTCAACTTTACCAGGTTTTTATCATTTTTATCAGATTATACATTAGGGGTTGGGTGGGAAAAGACATACTGCACATTAGTCAAAGATATGTGATGGAAATCTGTCACTATTATGCAACTTCATATTGAGTTATCCCATCTTGTTAACGACGTTAATCTTCTTCTACCGAAAAAAATAATTAGACAAACTAGGATCGCCATCAATCATCCGGTGCTCATAGACGGAGGCCTGAGATAGACCGAGTAGTAACAGATTTGTTAGAGCCTGATTTGTATTTCATGAATCAGCACGGTTTGTGTGAAAATGTTGGAAAAAACAAAGTTTACGCTGATATTATCCGACTGCATTAAGGAAAGAACCCAATTAAGTTTCTCCTTAAACAGCCGCACTCGACAAACTACCATTTCCATTCGAGATTGAACAACAAATCAATATCTGTTTCCAGCCCTTATGACGACAAATCGCAAAAAATGTAGAAATGTTTTCTTGCATACATTCTTCATGTAGTGAATGCTCACGTAGATGCAGTGTTAAATTAAGCGTAAGACAGTCATTGCAATTAGTGCAGACATTCCCAGCGGTTTCCATAGCAGGTGACCTGAAGTAATCCTCATAGACTGCTTCCCAGTTCTTAGTAGTTAGGTCCAAGAACGACCATGCGCACCAAAAAACACCAGCAAAGTAACCGCGCTTTGTTTTTCTTTGACTTGCGAGTAACCACCTCTATCCCAATGACACTTCAACGGCAGCTGAACGTATGAATTCAGGGTATTTCAAAAAAATGGAACCTAATCATTTTTTAATTACTCTAGCATATATGTTTCAACCACATAAATTGAAAAAAACACTGGGTATATCACATGTTTTAGCTTCTGAAAGAACTGTTCGTTTTATCAAAGAACCAATAGTGTTGAAACATACAACAATGAGTTCTCTTCAACCACTACATAAGTGCGGTATGTTAACATTTTGTTTAATCTCGTTAGTCACAAACGTAAAACGTGCAGATTACTTACATCACACATTGTACACCTCAGATTATGTGCATCACATCATGCACAGACAGAATTACAAGTGCATCAAGAAATATGCAATATTTACCACTGCAGTCCCACAGGTTGCATCGGTAACTTTTATGCACATAGCTGCGGCTGAAAAATTCCGGTAACATCGCTTCACAGAACCCAGTAACTTTGGGTTTCAACTGAATAAAGATATATCGAATGAGTAGATTTTGTAATTTAAACGTTTGACTTGAATAAATTGAAGACCTGATTGTAACGTTTGCAGAGAACATTCGTTTCGATTTTAAAGTAATTAGTTGCAGACAAATAGACAATGTGTTTCGGGTAGTCCGTTTGGTCAGTTAGATTAAAATCGCTGAATATTAGAATGTTATCGACATACTGCCAACATTTGAACAAAAATCCGGCGTCTTCGATCGCGAAACACTTATTCGCAGCAGGCCATGTGGTTGACCCCGTCACTTCGTTCATGATCCTACAGCACAACCCCAACCCCAGGCTGTTAGTGTTCTCCGAGGCATTGTTGATCAAGCGTCATACACCGGCCCTTTGTTGGCAAAAGGTGCTCACGCAATCAATTTCGTTCCCGTGGCAGTGAACCCTGATTGCTCCCATGTGATTTTCGTTCATTTCATTGTTTTGTCGCCAAGCGCATAACTATATAACTGGATGTTTTATGTAATCAATTGATGAGAATAAACGAAATGCTTGCATCTCGTAATGTATGTCTTTTTGTCGTCTTAATGAACTGGACAATGGGAACTTAATGATTCAAAGTTCTACAGCCCGCTTTTTACTCAGGGAAACAGTGTTGGATACATGTTTTCAAATATCGTACTTTCAGAGCTGGTTGTTTTGGTGGCTCTGATTAGCTGCTCGTTGCAAGGGTATCACAAACGTAAATTCGAATAAAACAGCTCAGTCAGCTCTGAGTTGTCGAAGTCCATCAAACTTGGCAATCATCTAGTGCTACCAGTTGAACAACATGCAACATTTAACCCACTAACTAAGCTAAGCTCACCAGTGATCGCATAACACTTCAGTTGTGCACCAACACGAGTTTACAACAAGGGGGAAGCGACAAACTTCAACAAGAACCCAGTGTGAACAGACCAAAGAATAACCTCGAGCCCGATCACCGTAATCAGCCACAACCATCCATTAATGACTCTTTTTATCCATCACCTGACTCAACACCACAAACACTTGATAGCAGCCCTCGCACAGGTTATTTCTTTTGACCAGTTCACTTTAGAAAAAAACATTAGATCCGAGTTTTGTCGTTAATGGAGCTCGTCAGTAATGCACTTCCTAGTGCGAACCTGGATTTGCACTCTGGCTCTTATAATCTTGAGATTAACGCGTTAACCATGATACCAGGTATTCTCATACGACTGAATAGTTGTTTACAAACTTTTAACCAGAACCTTGTGTGAGTGGTGTTGACCTTGCTGGAATATTTTGGGGGAGGAAATGAGCGGAATCGCTCTGTTCAATAAAATCAATCACCCATACTCTGGACTAATCAGCTACTCTCTTCAGTAAACCAAATGGCCATAGTTTAACTTGTTAGCAGAAGTACTTTTCAAACTACCGTTAACCAGATCCCGTCTTGAGTACGGTCTTGGTCTTCTCATACCACAGTAAATTACCGTCTCTTCTATGATGTTATATGTGCACGATCGACTCTGGAGTTAAGTCACCTTGACAACTTCTTCGTAAGTGCTACTGAGTGCCACCTGGTCTATCGCATAGTCATTCTATCTTCGATCCGGTACTCTTTTTCCGCTACATTGGTGAGTGTATATTCAATCTGAGATCCCCACAGAAAAACAGTTTTGCAAGTTGGAATTAACGGTCTTATGTGTTCATGATATCACAAGCAAACATTGCTGATGGTACATAGAACACAAAACGACCGACAAATGTGTAACTACCCCCAAACCGGTTAACCGAAGCGCTTTGACAATGTATTCGTTCAAAAGCACATGACGGGCTGAGTACAGTTTCTTGTTTAGGATGAAATTAAGATGGTCTGTTTTCAGTTACTCCGGTCAAAATACCCATGCACCCTGTGCCTGGTTTGCTGTTAAACGTTCTAGAGAAAGGATTGTGTTGTCAGTTAAGGTCACCAAAATTCACATCGCACGTTAGGCCCACAGTGTTTTGTAACTTATTTTCCCATCTGACAGTACTGAACTTTTCTGTCAACAGTGTAAACGTCAATATCGTTGATGAAGTGATAGTGAACTGTGTACGAAAGTGGTAGCAACAGGAGACAGAGTTCCTCTGATGGAATTACGACAAAAGCAATCTTAACTATTTGAAAACACCGAGAAAAAAACAGTTTTTGGTTTGAAAAACCATGAACAGATTATAAACGAGAAGGTAATGCTTATATAATTGCGTTAGCGCAACCAAAATTGTGTCGAATCCGAGGCGGAGTGTGGACAGCACCGTTTTAGCAGGAGTGGCATTAGAAGGTGAGCAATAGTTTCGGGAATAAACTCCACTAAATCAGAAATGAGACATACGATGCGACACGTTAACACTTCCTTTAGAGTTACGGGTTTCAAACGTGAAACAGGAAGATTCTATTCAACAGACAAATAGTGACAGACAGGGATTGGACACACTTGCATTCGTACTAAGTACTATATCGTCAAAACCAAGGCAAACTGATGGGTTGTTTCCAACACTTTTGCGCACACAGCTCCAGCTAGTGAGTTCTAATCAAGATAGTTTGGGTGAAAGCCATTAGATTCGAGTATTGATTGTGCAACAAAAGTCAAAGTGAGCTGAGGAAGTCAAGTTGGTGATTTGTTATCAAGAGGTGTTACCTGGTAGATGCTGTGTGCAAGAACAAGAACAAATTGGAACCTGATCTAGCTCATATGTATGCGTTCGTCAAAATACACTTGATTCGGTGCGTCAGAGGACGGATTCCATATATTCGCGAACACAAGCTGTTGAAGTACTCTGTCCCCAACCTGCAGCTGAAGTGCGGTTTACATAGGTAGAAGAAATCAACATCTAATCCAGCTAGTAGCCGAACACGTCCCGAAAATGTTGAAACAAATAGTGACGTACCAGACTCAGCTCGGCCAACGGGATGTTCGAACTCCCCGATTATCGACTACCAAACACCACATGACGACAGGTCACAAAATTAGCTCTCTTAACTCAGCTTAGATGTTATCGCTCAAAGCTATCGGCTTTTAGCCAAGCTATCGTGGTTAGGATTCACCAACCTTCGTTTTGAGCTCAAAAGTGATTGAAACAGTCTAACAAGTACCCGTGGTGTTGACGTAATACTTAGAATAAGGGTATGTCTTCAATCCCTGTCTGTCCTTATCTGTCCGCTGTATATAATTTTCGTCTTCTGCTTGCAGATGATTTATTAACGAACTAACAACAGGTCCTAATGTCTTATTTCTGCTTTTATGAAGTTTATGGCTGATTTACGTACATTTTGTGCTGCGTATATGAAACTCAATGAAGCCCGTACAGTAGCCTAGTTGAAAGTATGCGAAACTTCATTCTGTCCCAAGATCTTAGATAACGGTGTAATTTTGTGGGAAAAGGTAGCATAACTGTTGTGTGTTTAATAACACAATTTCCCCGGAAGCACATAATTTTTAACACAGTTGTTGTCGCCCATTAGTTCTGCCATCTTGTTGAAATTTGCCGCACGTTGCGCTGTAAGGAAGGTTAACACCAAAAAAATTAAACTGCGGGTTTATTTATAAATTATACCCAGGGTTTACCACAAACCCCCGATATATTTCAAATATTTGACCACTCAGAATTACAGTATAGCAAACTGGCTTGTTTTCATCCATTCGTCGTCAAGTCAGATGCATAGCGTTTAGATTGAACAGTGGTGTCAGGGCAAACAAACCAAGCAAAATTTCGAATGAGATCAACACATCATTAATACAAATCATGACGACGTTTTGCTGTGGGTGTTCCACAAGCGTGGTACCACTGAAACTGTGCGATTAATCGTTCATGCGGTGGGCGTTAGTTCATGATCATCAGAAGACATAAACAAGGCTATTCTGGGTCAGGAAAGGTGTAATATCTACCCACATCCCAGTAAGCTTTATCATGGCTAAAATTCCACGTCATTCAGCTTTCGACTAGCTGCCGTCTGATGACAGGTCAAACGAAAAGAAGTGGCCGAGTAAACCATATGGCTCAAATTGTTAAGATGTGCCACGATTTCGCTGCTAACTGCCTTGGTGTCTCTCCTATTGATTCAGGCTGGATGTTACTCTCGGGTGTATTCGGATAAAGGCGTGGTAGTGCGAATTACGAAACCAATGCCATAACGATAGCTAAATGAGTACAAACAAACAGAGGCCGCTAAAACAGTCATTTTATCCATCAACCGTAGACACAAAGCAAGGGTAGAATTGAAACGTGACGGTAATTTAGCAGTCTGTAAGGTGGTACTGGCAACACCATTGAGTCTTTTGGTGATCAGCAAAAACGTAGTTTTCCTTCTCGTGGGAGAAACGTTTGTCTTTCTTCTGGCAACAATGTATAATCTTGTCTGTAAATTACTCTGGAAAGTCATTTTACGATAATAATTTACCTGAAAAAGTCAGATCACTGAAGGTTTTTTCTTGAATACATATCTGCATGGCTGTATGAGTTATACAGTTTTACTCCAGTTTGCATTGCTTACTGGGACAAATCAATTAGAATGGACATATCCGCCATTCTATTTTTCCTGTATATCGCATATGGAACAGACCCATCAAGGGGATATTTATTCGGTTAATTCACATCCTGGCGTAAATGGTATGTTAATGCTGGTCAAATTGAAAAAAGCCGAGACATCTGCTGGATTAGTGCATTCGTCATTCACATGCAAGATGTTATCTACATGTTGCTTATAGGCATAAGTACTTCTTAAATGGTGAGTGGTAGGGGATTTGGTTTATTTCAAGTTGAACATCATCCACAATTGATCGCAGCTGTCGCATCCCCATAGACTTTCCAGTCGGCCCATTTCGAAAAGAAGCACTAGACTCGAGTTTCGCTCACATTAGAGCTCGTCAGTAGTGCATATCATCGCCACTGTCGGGACTTGAACCACGGAAATGCTGTTCATGAGGCAACCGTGTTTACCACTGCGCCATTGACCTCACGTTAGGCACGACCGGATTATCATATGTGAACACTCAACCACTTTCGCTTGTGAGTGATGATCAGGTTGCTTGATCGTCTCGAAATGGAGACACAGTTGCTGTCTGTTAACCAAATCCCCTACCACTCACCAGTAATCAAATATCGCTCAACAAGTCAATGATTTCTGTGATTTCAACTTGGAGAGAAGTCCTAATCGGGGGGTCATCGATTGGGGTTAACAGACAGTAACTGTGTCTCCATTTCGAGACGATCAAGCAACCTGATCATCACTCACAAGCGAAAGTGGTTGAGTGTTCACATATGATAATCCGGTCGTGCCTAACGTGAGGTCAATGGCGCAGTGGTAAACACGGTTGCCTCATGAACAGCATTTCCGTGGTTCAAGTCCCGACAGTGGCGATGATATGCACTACTGACGAGCTCTAATGTGAGCGAAACTCGAGTCTAGTGCTTCTTTTCGAAAGGGGCCGACTGGAAAGTCTATGGGAATGCGACAGCTCCGATCAATTGTGGATGGTGTTCAACTTGAAACTTCTTAAATGGTCACTTTTCAGTTTCGTCTTGAAGACACCCAGGAACAATAGTCCCATTGAAATATACTCCATTGGCTCGTGAAGTTTCTCATTGAAATTTAACTGTGCTGTTACTACAAAAGTACAACAGCTGCTTCATATCCGTTGAGGGTGTGCGAACCTCCGCGCAGCTGACTGTGACATGGTCACAAATAGTCTGCAATCTTTTTCCACCGGACCAAATGGTTTCAAAACCAAATTAATTATCCTGTCTTGTTCTACACGGTTTGTTCGATGACGACCTCTCTGTTCAAAGAACTTTTGTTCATCCCCTCCCTACTGAATGTAAGTTTATTATTTAGCATAGTTTTCATCTTGTTTACATAACCTATCTTATCAAATAAAACGATTCTATCACCGTTATCCAGCTTGGAGAAAGTAACCTTGTCATTTTCCCCCCAGATGTTCCATATCTAACATATGCCCAAACTTGGGAGATGTTTTGAGGTGGAACAACTTTGTTGTATTCGCTAGTAGGAGTTAATATGGGTAGACTTTATTTACTCAGCTTCCAGCACTGTTGCGAAAATACTGTCAGACAACTGGGGAAACAAGTCCTTCAGACGCAATTTCATAGCCAACTGTGGATAACATAATTAGAAACTTAGTGACAGTTCCTGAAGCATTTTTCATACAGCTGCAGTTATGAAAAATTAAGGACGCGCAGTTCCGAAATGCTTAAAAATTGAAAGACTAGTCTCATTCTATAAAGATTTTTTGGTTGTGTAGCTGTTTCCCCGCAATAATTTGAACACACATTTCATTATCAGCGCGCAGTTCGAGTAGCAGCTCATTCGGTTGATGGTTGATCGTAAACAAGCTTGTTCGATGAATTGTATTTTCAGTGACGTTTTTCCTGATTTGCCAACTTCACTGCGTCTGAGACAGTTGACACACATAACCCAGAAATGGAGTATCAAATTAAAAACGTCAATATCCGCCGTTTCTGTGACTAGGTAGGTGGCTGAGATCCACGATTTATGAATACACAGTGTTTCATTTTATGGGGTACCCTACATATTTTGTCTGTTTTTGTTTCCACTCTGGCTACATTGATCAGTAATATCCTATAGATTATCCTGGCAAAGAATTTGCGCCTCACTACTTAGTGATGGTTGAAGTTCATAACCTGAGGAAAATCAATGAATGGGATGTTTTTTTGATTTCAGGTCAAAAAACCTGTTGGAATTGTGGTGCCACACGTTGTAGATTCAACAGAATGAGCTGCATAAATACACCCGTTACAACATACATCTATTTGTGCACTGACTGAAAATAACTTTGAAGAAAGATAATCAGCAATTAGCTAAAAGAGCATGAGGAGGAAAACAGAAAGAAAAAACGGCATCATTGAAAGTATGACTACCGAAAGAGAATGAATTAATTTTTATTCAAATTCAAGCTGCATGCGACCTTGAAATTTCGTTTTTCATGAGTCTTTTTATTGGAAAGGTACTTACAATAACATACAGAGACGATACACTAATCGGTATATCAAGTTTTGCGTCATCAACTGCGGATTGAGCGATCGATAACTTAGTTTGGCTTATTTGATGTGCCAAATCACGTGATTTGTTCAATTCCTCGATGTAGTCAGTTCTCTACTAATGAGCGGAGGAGATCACTGCATCCCAGTGCGTACTCTGTCTAATACGTTGTGCACTTCAAGAAAGGCATTGAGATAAACGTGCACACCGGTGATATAAAACCATACGAAATCATACAAAATCCTACTCAAAATCGTATAAAATCATCCTTGGGATAAAGCCACGCCGGTTTAAAAATTTGTACTCCGCCAAAATGTGAGCACAAATAGTTGCTGGATTAGAGCTGACTGTTTTTAATTTAAACAGATCATGAAAGTCACTGTGGCTCTTCAGGAATTGAAAACAAAAGGTAGTTTGCAATCAAAATTGATTCCAATGGAAAGCATGGGGGTGTTTTTAACGAGCAGTTAAAACAATCGACCTTCCAATATGCTAATTTTCTTCCACTAATCGCTTACCTGATCACAGTGCGTAACCTGTAAGTGTCTTCTATCATGCTGTCGAATTTTGATCCAGTGGTGCACTCAGTCAGTTACTTATTTCCGTTACGACCGCAATCCCCAAGCTTTTAATCTTCATTGGCCTGTCGTTTCGGTTCACTGCTATTGTTACTTAATGTTACATCGCTATCAGTACTGCTGCTATAAGCGTCCTACGTTAAGCGCGTTTCACATCCATCGAAATCGTTTGATGTCGTTAATGCTGCTCAAACTAACTTCACTCTGGCGAATCACGTTGTTGTATATTTCGATAATGTGGCTTCTCTCCCTCTTCGTTTGTGACAATAACTTTGTTTCATTTTACCAATTGAAGGTAAACGCCGCACTCGTATCGAGGCCGCGATCACTGCACGGTAAGACGGGGTACTCTGTTTGACGGCTTCCGTAAGTCCCGCATAGTGAGCAGCCAGAAACGTAAGCGTATACGTTGTTCCATACACGAGGTAAAAACAACAGCTATTCAGCTGCTGCGACACAAGTGTTTGCACTCGGTTAAGCATATGAATTCCATCTAGTATAGGTGACGGTTTCGTGTTTGATAGTAATATCTTGATTCCTTTAAACCCCAGTTAATTTTGGACTGTTAACGCGTCCCAGAAACGAAATGTAGGCCAGTTTTGATGTAAGCGTTAATGCCTGTTCAAGGACGTACTCTTAAAGATACACTCTATGGCAATTTTATCTTACAGAGATTCTCCAGAGTGATTAAAATGTGGTCTGCAACGTTGACAAATGTTTTGTGGGGTAGATAAACAAACTTGCAAAAATCGTGCGGAATGTGCAAACTTAAAGCTCGAACTACCATGCACAGTTTTGCGCATCCACGTTACTTTGGCAGTTGGGACACCGTAGTTATTAACTCTTGAACATAAACGATGGCTAAGGCCTAGTCGTCATCAAGGTTTATGTGAATTCGGAAAATTACTAACCTAATGTACTCACGTACACGGGACGTTTATTTTAAGTCCAAGTAGTGGCAGGCTCCTAACAGATTTCTAGTTATCAGTCCAGAAACTTTGTGTGAGTGAGTATCATTTTGTGTAACTGACCAAGGTATATTGATTGCTACCAGTTCCGGAATATACCCATGCATTATTATTTGAGGTCGTTCATCAGTTCTGTCTAGATACGTTTGTCCCTAGCACCGGTTAAAATGATACATTACTAGAGAGCCACAAACTGTAGATATGCCTCAAATTTACTGTTGACAGAGGTATTTTTATCTCACTGTGTATATTCAGTTCTACAGCTATTTAATTCCTCTTAGTTGCTGCCTTGTAACACTGGGTAGGCCGGTGCAACATTTCGCCCTCTTTGTACAGTTAGTTGAGAAATACGTCCTTCCTTAGCAAACTTTATAGTAACTTCTTCACATCACTTCACTCGCATCCTGTCTGGAGAAGACGTTTAGCCATTATTGGATTGCATCATATTGTCGAAAAGTCTTTCTTCTTCGCCATCAGTACCCAAGATTAGGATATCCCGCGCTCATTGAATAAGTGATCCCATCAAATCTGGTTTGTGAGCATTTAGTGATGAGCTTGTGTGCTTCACACACTGCCCCGTGCATTTCAATTTCCGACAAACCGAGCGCCGAATATTTCCAGCGGCAGTGTTCGTGAATACTATGCCAGAAAGGGGGCAAACGGTCTTTACCTCCTGGTAGAAATAATTCGGCATATTGAAGGCCTCCTGGATATGCATCACATTGTCGGTTTTCATTGGGACATCATTGCTTTTTACAGCAGCTGCTATCTCTTGTTCGATTTCTGACATGCACACATTATCCCTTGTTGGTTAAATCAGACTACGTATCGCGACACCAATGATCTTCTTGAATCGCTTGTTTTTGAAGTGAACATTCACACTCTGTTTGCATAATAAAACCACACCCATCATAAATTCAATTGGTTTGCGAATAAATTGTTTGTAAGTTGGAACAGAAGCAAATTATCGCCCGCTTGATTCAAAGGAATATTCGTGAGCTGGAAGTGAGTATTTAGACCGCATAACCAGTCATCATTATGTATACTGTGTGACCAGTTGGGAATGACAGCATTCTAGTGATAAATAACCATCTGTTTTTTAACCAGTTTGAAATACACTCCTTCACCTTGCAGACAGTTTTGGAACACTAAATCGCAGAGTGCCCACTTTTCGTGTATACTTAGCTGAAACGTCCATTAACATCCGTTTAATTATGTATAGCCTTGAGTAGCATGAAAAGCCACGAAAACCACAACGATTTTTCACATTGTAGTTTCAACGTGCGTTTTTTCGAATGGAGCCATACAAGTTTTCCATAGTTCAGTATTGGTACCCCTCCGTTATCATCCCTGGCCGAAAATTACCAGTCGTGGCCAGTCGTTTACTGTACACAGAAAAAACTGAACTTAAGTTTTATCAAGTTTTATGTCATAAATCCAATGGTTAACAAAATATCGTCAGTTTTTCGAGTGACCGTTGAGATTGTTTTAACCTGTTCACAGTAAGGCAAACGAAGCTATAGAAAAAAGGAGGATCTGCATTGGCTCTGGTGAATGCTACGCAATACAGGAGATTTTTCCTGCCATATATTCTATATAATCCGTTAACACATCTACACCCTGAACCGAAGACTCTCGTTCTTAATTGGTCATGTCATAGTAACCAACAACATTCGCTACACTACACTGTACAACCCATCATATCATTTGTGTTGAAGGAAGCAAACCTAGGTTCACATACTGATAATATCGAACTTTATTACACATAACACTTAAAGAGATAGGGCAACGCATCAGAAACAAACACAATTGCATGACTGACGGGAGCCGGGCAAAATGTTAATGTGTTGCTTTGAAAAACGATTACACGCACCAACTCTAACGAGTAGAATGCTCATAGTCTAAAAGTCTCCACTGAGTTGTCTAATACGAAAGCTAATTTATAATCAGCATTCTACGGTTACTGAAAACTTTGTCGGCGATAGAAAACAGACTATAGAATGCCAAACGCGTGATCAACTTTCAACCATTAGGAATAATTTTTGATGCCTCTTCATGTATTTAAATAATGTCTAAACATCCAGCTGTCTTTATGATATTATTTCAGAACATTTCCTTAGGAATTCACGGAATATGTCGTCAGTAAACCCTAAGTGACATTCATGCACAACAATACCTCTGAAATTGAAAAAAGCCAGCAAGGCAAGATATTTCACCTCTTTTGATTCGCAAGCGAAATTGATGCATAATCGATCGTCCAGAAATGCACATAAGCCAGCTGTTGTAAATCAGTCGGTCAAAAAACGTCCTAGAGTGGTATATTTGTGAATTTTCACCCAACATGCACAATCTGAGAGCTTCTGTACCCTGTTTTTCATGTTACGGTCGATGAACTGTGCAGGTAATTTCTAGGTAGTATGGAACTTGACTTCCAGGAGGCTATCAGCTATTGATGAATTGACAAAGGATTCATGGGCCTTTACTCCCATTCACCCATCAGAACAAGATTCCACGTTAGCCGTCTGTTATGGAACATAAAACTTTCATACATCTCTTCAAGTATAATGGCTTTATTTCTCTATAATTCAACTGCTATCATGGTCACTAGCCTCCGCTGATGAGGACATCACGTGTTTTTTAAACAAACGTGTTACAAATTTCGCCTGTCCACTTTAGATAGCATACTGAAAGAATCCTTTTTTTCCGTTGTTTGTTGTTCGTCTTCATTAAAAAAAAACAGATAAACCACACGTACGCTTCAGTGCTCATCGTCCGCCTTCAGCAATACTGTTAGTGAACTTCGGTAAGGTCTGTTACTAAAATAGGGAGGAACGGGAGAATCTATACGAAATGTTTTGGATCGTGACCAAAGCTAAACCAAGCCTTGGCCAAAAGCCTGAGTTTCGTTAAAGTGTTCAGCTATCTTTAAAAACATACTTGTTATTGTTTCAGGCCCTGGTTTTACGCGGGTTACACAAGCGGCTAAGTGACTAACTGGCTCAGGCACTAAGGTTACCTGCTGTTGGCAAAATGGCAGGACAAACCAGAACCGGTATACTTTTTCATCGTACTGACTGAGTCGGAACGCAGCCAAAATTTAAACTTCCTTGTTCGGAATAAACAGGAATTTTTGTATTTCACAGCGCATTGACCACAGTTGGGCTCAGGTAAACCTGCGAACTGTTGCACCAGAATGACCTGTAAAATGCTGGGCTACTCTGAAGTTTCATCCAGCGGCGAATTCTTTTCACCTTACTACTTCATAGCATACTTACTAGCATGCTTTGCCTATCATCAACTCTGACCACATTATGTTGAATGGCCAACCTAGCTATCTAAATCGAGCTTGTTGCCCGAATGACATATCTGTCATGCGCGTCTTTGGTCTAGGTGCATACAAAGACATATAGCGCTTGGATCAAAATGTCCAAATATCGTGTGTTCGATAGCCACAATAAACGCTTTGAGATTGGCCCGCACTACAATTAGCTCATTATCTGGCCGGTTAGGCTGTTCTGATTCCCATTCATTTTTGTACCTACCTTTCAGAAAAGGACGGGTGAGAAGGGGCACATCAGATCCTACGGGTTTTCACGTCCGATTTGTAATCATCAATAAATTCATTATGACTTACGAACTTTGATTAGTCAGCCCAAAACTCGGGTTGACCAATACGTGTGCGTGCATGTACAGCTGTACATCGGTGCAATAGGTCGTGGTGGCATGACTATATGGCGTTGTGATGTGTGCGGCAGCGAATGCGCTGGCCGTTTGGGATTAGTAGGTCATCAACGCATTTGTAGTACGCCCTCGGTCAAAATATGAGTACGTTAGAGTCAAATAGGCTATATCGACTATATCCTGCTTTCTTGTTCACATCAACCAACGACTACCGTCGTCTGGATCTCACCCGCCCCCTGTTTAAGGAACTTGGGTGTCTGCGACCTTCTACCTCTCCTTTTCTTTAGCTGTATGAAGGGTGTTTTGTCTGTTTTCTTCCGGTCCAACTTTACACTCTGTCTGTCCTCTAGCGTGCATTAGCACGTACTCCTGCACTGGAATAATTCTTGCATCATATTTTCGATAGTTCCTTTCCATTCTTACTATTGGAGTCTGTGTGTTTAGTTCTCGAGAGATAGGGTTTCAGTTTCGAGCTAACATATAAATTGGTTGACAAACGTTGTCCAGCCAAATACAAAGGCCTCACTCACACACCTTCTGGTCTAATTCCCTCGAGTTTACATTGTATACGTGAGGTGTGAGGAGAAGCACAAGTAGTGTAGCCCCAGCCACTTGGGGTGAGGGTTATCGGCAGTCGTTCTTTGGCTTCCGTAACTGTGACAAGCTAATCCGAACTTAATGCCGCTAACCAACTAACACGTGTGCATTGTGCGGATGGGCGTTTGATTGTATTTCAGATCACCATGGCGGTTTTCCCTCCATATCAGTCATCAAACATGCACCGAATGAGCTGTAAGAGAGAAGAGGTGTTGCACCATACCGGCCAATCACTATAATGAATAAGCGTTGCGCACCAAACGCATCCGACATGAAACAAACTAGTGCGTCAGCTATTACACTCATGAAAATAAGTGGTGACCTTATTAGCTCGCCGTCTATCCATTAAACAAGTGGATTACTGCAGGTGATGAACATGAAGTGGTATGTCTCAACCGTTTGCTCCCAAGGCAACCGTCAAACATTTTAAATCCAGGGTTTTGTCTGGCTTTCATTTTCCCTTATATCATACTGCAAAAATGTACTTTCGTGCACGTTTTCCACTATTTGAAGTCGGTTCTCCGATTGACTAGATAAGCCGAGACCGTAGGCATAGGTGTTCCGACGCTTGGTCAGCTCATTATCACTCATGTATAACGGTCCATACGCAGGAGTTGTTGACTGTCTACTGATGGTCCTCAGGCTGCCTGTTGGCTTCGTCTCTTTTAACCTCGTGTGTATCGATATTTCTGCGAATCCAAAACAATGGTTTCGATCAAAATTTATTCTAGTGAAAATTATAGTAGTTTTTATAACGAATACACCAAACGATTAGGCATTTTAATTGGCTGATAGCCTGTATAGCCTAGTAAGATAACAAACCACTCTCCTCGAGTTCGAGGTGTTGATTTTCAATGAAAAGCTATCGATCTATATTCCAATTGATTTTCATGTTCCGACTGATTCCACCATGTCGTTTGCCGTATGCTTTCTGATAATGGTGATGTATGGTACAAACCCAACTTACGTTCTCTTCTAATACAGTTTCCTTTTTCCCTATATTTCTGTTATCATAATATATTATCATCCTTCTGATAGTTCGTGCTCCATCGTCTGTTGTAGACACCTCGCATTAAATTCTGCAAAACAAAAGTGCGAAGCGCTGCAAAGCTCTTCGAGGGAATTGATACAAAGCGAAAAGGGCTAACTTAATTTCACTTCCTTCTGGCAGATCAGGCGGCTTTCATCCACGCTTATCCATAGAATCACCTTACCTTACTTCAAGGATTTTCTATTAGTTGGTGCAGGGTAGAGGTTCACAAGGGACGGATTGCTTCATCGACCAGCGGAAACTGCCTCAACTTGATCCGTCTGTGACATATTGCAACAATGATTTAGGTACTCCGCATCAAAAATAATTGGGAGCATATAGCCTAGTTCCGTGGCTATTGCTACCCAACTATGCGTACACGAGTACCCTCCGATTGTTCAGTCTACAGTGAAAAGGGCATGTACATGCATTTGAGTCGTTTGCAGCTTGATGATACGAGTCGATAAACCTAACTGACGGTATATGTAGCCTGGCGTTTGCATAATGAGTTTCGACACACAATGGACAATGATGATTCAGCTGATGATTCAGCAGAAGTGGTTCACCTATTTTCCCAAATCTGACAACCGAATTTCTAGTGGAAAAAATAAGATTGAACGTCTAACTTAGTCCAGAAACGATTCTTGTTGCGCAGCCAAGTAATCACACCGTTCGTCCTCTTATTGGGTTCAGTTAAATTGCTCGTCATTTTCCATGAGTGACATTACTTCACCTCCTCAAATAATACGCAGCATCATCTTCAGACATCTCGACTCATCTATCAGTCTCTCCTAAAATCACCCGCATCTGTTAGATCGCATAAATATATCCACTCTCAATTCAGTCAATTCACATAATTGTCGCATAACGTGCGTTGAACAAATAACAAAATAAAG
>LUCH01002679.1:79686-89758 GCA_013368495.1 Paragonimus heterotremus
GTTTATTGAGCAAACTCATGCATAGTTCATGTCAAAAAGAAAAACCACAAACGCGTACACTCATTCGCACGCCAGATATGCATTCACATACATTGGTTGGTAGTACTTTGACATTCCCCTTGATGAAACTTCTGCCGTAGAGCGTATACACCATTCCGGTAGTCTATTCTTGTCCATCGTCTTCCTGGCGTTCGGAGCTTTCTCTTTTGTTCCTGAATGCTATCTGTGGGTAACATACTACTCTTGAGTAGTATACTACTCACAACGAAACTACCTGTCATACAACACACGTACATTCAAAAAGCCTAACTGGTTGTTCATTTGTGTTACCAACGGAAATTGACAATTTTGGTGTGCAGAGTTGAACCCACCTATGGTACCAGCCGGTCTTTCGTAATTGTCGAGTACACAAAGAATGTCACCAGGAACCTCTCGTAAAAACGACACTGACCCACCGATGCACTCAGCCGCTCATTTTCCACTCTTGTTATGAAGTTGTCTGCAAATGGTAATCCTAGCGGAGACCCTATTGTAACAGTCTTTTGTCGACACATCTGATCACTAATTACTTGTTGGGAGTCATTTTAATTGACCTCATTATGATTCGTTGAAAACCAACTTATTGGCTGCACATTGTTTACGTGACCGCGCTGGGAATTTTCACACCACGCAAACGTGCTTGATAGGTATCAACTGGTAGTTAATTTTTTTTGTAATAAGCCAAAAGACTGAATAAGGTAACAAACGAATAATGAAGTCAGCTCCATTCAAAAATTGACAAAACTCCGTTTGACAACCGTAAAATGTTATGATGAAATCTTTTTGTAACCGTAAAATAAATGTGAGTTAAATTGATGCAAGTTCCACCTCATTTAGTACAAGTGAGTATCGCAAAGTTAAGGGTTCCCATTGACAGTTTGGCGGGCTCGCTGTTCCAGAACCAGTTTCAGATGAAAGGGAAAGAAGAAGTACGTTCATAAACGCACACCAAAAAAGAGTACAAATTCGGTTTGTATAATTTATCTGACTGTTACCCAATCCAGATTCGAGTAAGTCAGAACTAATAAGGTTTTACAATCGATGAGAACACAATTAAATCACTCGGCTGGATGTTTTGGAAAAACTGGTAGATAATGGTGATCATTCTGTGCAGTCACCACTACCGTTCTTTTCAAGCAGTCCAGCCCTAGGTATGCAGAATAAACGAAGAGTCTATAACAGTTACCATGGTGACACATGCGCACACGGAAAGCTGAACTTAACGTCTTTTGAACTAGTAACATAGATATTGTCAAAAAAGTATTATGCGGTGTTAGATGAATCACAAAAATGTTCAGTCCCTACTTGCATCTCACAACACAACGCTAGAATACATTTTGTTTTTTGTAGGATTGATAAATCCTGTGTGTAAAGATGATTGCACAGCAAACTTATGGAAGTTTTATGCATATATATGAACAGGCTTTTAATTACCTGTATATACAGACCACGAACAGAAATTTATCAATAAAATACTGTTGCTCGTTAACGTTCTGTGAATCAACTTTGCCTGTGGAAACGCTGTTTCACATTGATTCATTGAATATAAAGCTTTGCTATGGTAAGTTTTGCGCTGTAGTGATAGAAGATTGAGCGTACAGTAATATTTTCATTGTTCATTGAATTATATGACAAGGCGACACAAATGACCCAACTCGAATATTTAAGTTGGTAAATTTCGTCACAATTCCGATCTCTCTTCAGTTATCTACTAGCAAACGTGTAAATACCGCTTTAATGGGTCGTAAGTATTGTGTAACGCGGCGTAAAATATTTGTTCGAGATATTTATTTTATGTAGATTACGTTACACGCTGTTGTTTTACCGCTGTTGAGCGCATTCCTTGACCGGATAACCCGTTTTTGTGTTTGACTAGCTTTCAATCAACCACACTTGTCAACCTTCCTGAGCTTGGCCGAAAATGCTTACTGAATTCATCGAATTGGCAATGTAGACGACTTTTTCAGTATTTTATCGTCAGGCCCATTAAAATATAATTATTATGAACTTATTGTTCGTTGTGTCAATAAACGCTGTCCGAGAGGGCCGGAACGTCGTGAAACCGATAACTTCTTTGATTTTAACTCGTTTTGGCTTAACCGAGGATTTACCGAATATGAAATTATTTTTCACTAAGTTAGAGGGAAGGTCATTTGACGGAATACCGACCGTTTGCTTGTGAGTTAGACTGACCTCGTGCTAGTGACTTAACAGTGGTCGATCCGGTTCTTGACTATTAAATTCTCTAAACAGTCGAAGAATAACAGGCAGAAAATTTTTGTTAATGCTAACAAAATAAAGGAGATTTGGACCAGGCGAAAGTTGTGCAGTGAGTGTACTTGCAGACATCAATTCATCCACTTTGGGATTTCCTTCCCTTTGTCGTCTGTAGACCTGCCCTATTTACAGTGTATTGAGGAGATGTACTATAGTTTATACTCCGTGTACAGACAGCCGGTCAGCAGAAGTGATCGTAAAAAAACCGAAACAATCACCCAGAGTAATCAGCCTTACAGCTTGCACTTATGCGTATTAGTTCTACTCCAGCCATCATGTCGCAGGCCAGACTCCTAAGTTCTACAACTAGCTGGTATCGGCAGCACACTTCCGCTTTTTTACTAGGCTTACGTCTTACAGGGTCAGTGAACATCAACCATTGTGGCGGGACAGCTTTGTGAATGCAACAGTTACGAAGGCTATTGTTGATCATTTGACAAATACCAGCCTTTGCGTTTTTAAGAAGGCTGTCATTCAGGTCAACTAAGGAGATCGATTTCGGCGGGATGTCGAAGGTTACTCGTTGTCAAGACCATGCGCCCTTTAATGACCAACCCCGACCTATGCGCTCTAAGAAATTCCGCCCGGATAACCAGATTCCCCTGGTCTACAGTCACTTCAGCTTAACGATCAGCAACGGTTCGGTTTTTCACTATAACGACACTACCAACTGACATCAAACGTATGATGTTGTTATTGGACTGACGTTCAAATATACAATGGCCTGCTGATGCCAGATAACTTCCGCCCTGCTTACTGGTTCGCTGATTACCCCCTTGGATGGAAACTGACTACACGCCGAATATGAGATTTTCCATGGCATGCCTACATTTTCAGCGTCGTCGACAATGTTACGGTGTTCGTGCCTCATTATCTGTCAATAAATCAACTGTGGACGAGTTTGACCTACCATGATTTTAGTGAGCTCATTCATTAATCTGTAGGTTGCAATGTCTTCTGGTATTAGCGTATAAATTGATTCAAAGCATACTGTCAGTCTTAACATTAACGTAGAAAAGAAGCCCACATGGTTTGCTTCGTTTAAATATATCCATAACTGGATAATATAAAACGCCTGCGTTAACTTCAGTGTAATTGCGTTCTTTCCCTTTCGTCGGTGTGATATCAACACCGCTTTATCTTTCATTTCTGGAACGATTACTCAGTGTTTTAAATTGAATCACATAATTCATCAAGGCATTCAGTGTTTCGTTTATCTAACAATCTTTTGTTGTCATGTAAATATGCTTGTTGGCAAGGTGTTCTCAGGAACCATCATAGGACATGGATGGTATCGCATGTTAAAATTAAAAACTGGTTACTCTCATTTAATGAACGTGTTAATTGCTATGTCTTGCTTCAGTAATTTTGCTGCATATTCACGAATGAGTCATTTCAGTTAACAAAATAGTTTAGGACTTTGTATTAAGTATGGAGATAAATAAGAAACGCTACACTTGATGTTCTCTAACAAATAATCCGGTAGGGGTTATTAAGATGATATTAGTATAAGAAAATTATGATAGTTAGCCTCATTCCTATTAGTGTGAAATAGTCTTTCCCTGTTATGCTGGTGGTGATTTCCAGCAGTTGTTTTCAACCAGGTAACCGAATGTATAAATCTGGCGTCAGATTCTTGGATTCAACTTTTTGTCAGAAGCTTACCCGTGGGTGAAATATTCGTTCAGCAAGCTCTTTTAGGATCCTAGAAATAAATGCTACTAACGTGGTTTCATTCAAGAAGCCGGGAGACTTCACCTAACGGTGGGATAATTATGTTGCACCCTTGTTCGTTTTATCCAAAACGTAATGGTGGTCTACAACTGGAGTCGTCAGCAAACCTGTTCTAAAGACATTCGTTGCCGACACTTACTTTCGGCTAAATTAGTTGGATAATATTCGGCAGCATCACAGGACTTCACTCGCTCAGCCTTCTGATGTGCTGCACAGGGACATGCATTTGTCTTTCAAATAATCTGCTAAATATCATTGCTTCATGTAACACTTATGAACTACCAGCAAGACTATTTATGGTTTTGACAGGTGTGTGAATAAAGGAGTTGGGGTCTATCGTCGAATGTATTTTAGGCGATGCACTATCGCAGTTCTCTAGACCAGGAAAACCACCGACTATTCTTTCGATAGATCATATTTGAAAGCTTATCCAACGTCACTTTTCAGCTTTTTTACGTGGATTTGCTGCATTTGGGCGATCTGAGAAAAACACTTACTCCTTAGCTCAATAAACCATGCCGTCAGCTGTATGCTTAGCCAGGGTGATATGGAAATCACTTCCGAAACTATTAGAGAAGTATCTAACGATTGAGTTTCCATGTTACTGACGTAAATTTGACCATGCACTCAGCCTGATGGTCAGGAAAAACGGCCAGCTCCTTTCACATTTGGGTGTTGCGATATTACAATGCAATTGAACTATTTTGTATACATGCAATTTTGGCTCCAGTATCCTATTTTTTGTTCTGTGCGCTGTACTCGAATGCCAATTTGTCGATACCGACTTACCATCTCTTGCAGTTCTCCAAAATATATGGTCAGCTGACGAGCGCAGCACGGCATCACCAAGAGGGATCTATATACTGAACAATTCAGTTTGTCTAATTGGGTATCTTCGAAGAATTCCTAGGCTAGTTGTAGTAAATGAAAGCTCTCATGCTGACCGGCAATCCTATTGCGACTTGTGTCTACTAACAAAAACCCACAGCAGCAGTAGACCATAGAGATGCATCAGTTAACCAGAACGACAGTGGCCCTACAAAGTATCTTGTTTGTATATTACCGATTCGCACAGCATCTCTGATACCACCATTTCTACCGCACTGGAAAATGTTTTTGGGCACCGGCGCATGCCGTTAGCTGCTCACCGCTAGAATACCTGAACAGCTTTAAGAACTGTCCACTTGAATAGACTTCTTACCGGTTAGTTACCCAATGTGATTATTTAAAATTCACTATTCATGTAGAAGATTTTCCATTACTTTGTATGAACGTGACGAAAATGATCGTCTGAACCACTTATTCAGGGAGCACCATTGAGGAACCTGATGCCGAAGTAACAGCACTCCCCCAGGCAATACAGAATAACAAATATCTAACGAAAGTTTGCTAAAGGGTTCTTTTATGAGTACATGTGCTTAAACGAAACATTACACGTGTGGAACTTTAATTATGCTCATTTTATATGTTTAAGTATTAGAGGAAATTGCATAGACAAAATGATATCAGTGTTGAAATATAACTTTGAATTTGTTATCGGGTACACGCGGTATACGTTGCAGAATCCAACACTAAGAACCCCACTGCTATCACAGTCATACTGGCATCGTACACTTGAAAGCCTGGAGTTATTCATTCTTCATGCACTGACAGTTAATTCATTTACCCGGTAATTCCAAAACTACATTAAACACTTCGAACTCGGGAGTTTAGCAGAACTGATCATGGAAGAAGACAGAAAAGCAGTTCCTATTCACAGTATGACTGGAAAAACCGTTCAATTTTGTGGAGAAATCTAGTATTTTCAGGTTTGTCAGTATCCTCCATGTACTGCCAGATTAACAGAGCGTTAGTAAATCACATATGTCCAACCACATTTAGATCAGTGGACGGTAAATTTAATTAGTGATTGATCAATTACTATTGCTAATTAAGGTCAGTTGCAAAGAAAATTGGTACTTCGTCTAGATCACATATTTAATCCTGTGCGATCTGTCTGTTAACACTTTCGGGATTTTACTATTGTTACCCAGGTGGCCATCCCACCAATGTTCTATAACAGTAAACTTTGGAAGCTAAAATCACTCCCGAACAATTCAAACACTACTGATTCCCCGCATTAAACTGTTTGCAACTTGAGTACTCATTGTCGAATTGTACCCTAGGCTCACCAGTCAGAGTAAATAGGGAAATTATGATCAAAAGCAGCTCACGGATTCTTGACACATTGCTGGCCAACGATCTGACAGCTCTGTTTTCTTGTTGTTTGCTCTGAGTAATATGTTTCTGAATATTCTCATAAACGTCTGTAAATTACTCAATGCCGGCACTATAGAGTCACGTGTTTCTCTTATTTAATTTTATTAAGTTTTGTAAAAGATTTACATTCCTAGAAACTTCTGTCATGTTTCGAAGCCTCACAAGACCCGGAGTTCTCGCTGCAAAAATGTGTGCAGTTTTTTTACACGAAGAATCGCCCATGTCTTGTCTTGGTCCTGATGTTCTTACGTAGAAAGCCGTAAAGACAATCTGTGTAGATAGCTCCCTTCTGAGACTACATGTCTCAGGTTTCCATCTAAAGGATTTACTTTTACCATGTCTCAAAACAACAAGGGTAAAAAAAATCCAGCTAGTAAACCCGTAGTGGCAATATCACATCCATGGAAAGGTTCATCACAGTCTAAGGTTTGCCTGACGTTGTACAAACGGTTCCTTATGATTTGAATGAAAAATGTATTAGATTTTTCGACTATTTAGTCACGATCATTTCCGTCATCTTACCGGTAAAAACCAAAAGCAAAAATGCCTAAGTCCGTTGTGGTTAGTGAATCATAATAAATGTGTGAATGGTAGATCTTACGTGTACTATAGAGGAAGTTGAAGTTTATAAGAATAGAAAATGTGGTCTGAAGAAATTTCGTCAGCTCATTGGGAAGGTTACCCACTTGAAGCTTTCTCTAAGGGAGTCAGCGTCATCTTTGACAACTGCTAATACGACATTCGGATTAGGTAACTTTGACTTTTGTGTTCTGGGCTGAGTGCGTCGCGGACCATTTCTCAAGTGGTACAGAATCTTACGATGGACAGCATTTCTGGGCGATATTATTCATGAACCAGACAAGGGTTCTCAAGAGTAATGTCCTATTTGCTTTCGTTTTGTTTTCTCAAGAGAAACCAACATTTTTAGTAAAAGCATGACTGCCCAAGATACCTGGTCGTGGGAAACTTTGTGGTTCTGTTGATAAAAGACTCTTTGCTTAAGAGTACCGCAAGACTAAAATCCTTATACAGATCAAGTAAAGTGAACATACTTTATGTACTCTGAGAAGTAAACGTTCAGCGTTCTAACAAGTCTAACTTCAGCAAACAAATTTTCAGATTTGGTTTAACAGTCATTGCGTTTGTAAAACGTCAGGATTACTAGGAAACCGTGCTAGGTAACAGATAACGAATAAACAGGACACGAGCACATACAGATTTAAGTATAAAACCCGTTGATGAGGCAGATGAGCACCTGAATAAACAGGAGTGAAAAATTCGATGATAACTAAACAAAATTTGGCTACAATCACCCTAAAAGTTTTCACTTGTCGAGCCAATATATTGAGCAAGACGAAATGCGCAATACTTCTGGCAAATTTCTAATGGGCCTAGAAAGCTTCACACAATCTTTGGCCATTAAATCATAAAACATATTCAAGAACAGTGAAGTCATTAAGGAAGTATCCACGCCTTTGAGCAAAGTTAAGAGTAGACCGTTAACCGCTAATCTACATTTGACGAAAGCTATATTAAAGTGAAGCGAGTATAAAGTGTGACAAAACATATCTGGTTAGTAACAGTGAATTTTGGTTAACGTAAATATGGATTTCTATTAGATTTGCACCCGAAACGAGCCTTACTTTCAACATTTATCTGGAGACAATCGACAAAACGTTGTTGGTTGCAGTGTTCTTTAGGAAAGTAAGAAAAAACATCGCCAAGCGATAAAAAGGCGTGAGTTCTAGAAACTAGGCAAATAATTTAAACAGTTATTCAGAATGGAGAAGGAGGATTTCTCCGGATTTTTGGCGCCGAAGTTTAGTAGAGCCCTCAGAGCGGGTAGGAGGTACATATACAAAGAAAAGAGGAATTTAGAAAAGAACATAATCCGGAACTATCTAAAAATTGCGGTCAACGGAGGAGATGCTTGACCATTTAAGCAATCAAACTGGAAATGAGATACCATCACGACGTCTGTCTGAAAAATGAATGTGTTCCCACTGTTGCAAGTGAAAACACTGGTGTTATCAAGAACGACGGTTTCAATAGACAAGTCTGGAAAATAGATCACCATAGGGTCGACCCTAGTAACTTGCAACGTGTACCGGATACGTGTGGTTATTCTTCAGCATCAGACTACAAAGGACAGCCTCTTAGAAATTTGGACTCCAACGATGTGTATGCACAGCGGAAATTTGGTTTCACTTGCGCTTAGTATGAGTGTAACGCTATCAATCCCGCCAAAAGTCAGCAACATTCCTCTGTAATGTATATGTAGGGTTAAACGAACCGAAAAGACCGGTCGCGAATAACACAAAAAACAAGTAAGTAGTATATCGCTGGCCAACGAAATCGACGTGCAAAGGAGCGAACAATAGAATGGAACAGCGATACAGCGTGACAACAAGCGATTGTTCGCCCAGAGTCTTACCATCAAGTGTGTGGACTTCCTATCAATATCTCCACTCACTCAAACAAATGTTTGAATACTTATGAAGGTTCACAACAAAAAAGGGTGCTGATTCTGCTGTGGTTCGTTGAACCAATACTCTACTGTCTGTTGAATTTGTTAAAGTCTGTTGAATTACTGTTAATATTGTTGTGCTTGGTTGGGCTATTGTCAAGTTTGTTAAATGTTGACCCTGTCTTATTAGTTTTCCCAAATAAATTGCATTAGTCACGTTTATTCTTACTTCATTTACTGTCTTTAGTTCCTTTACTGTTAATCAGCCTGAAGTCTAGAAAATTCTAAATCCCGAAATAAAACATTTTTCTTTCATACACTTTCTTGAGTAACACAATTCCTACCATTCTTTGACCCGCGAGTGGTCACTTTGTTTCCTCTAAATCTTGGTCATTTGTTTCAGTGAGCTCAATTGCATTTTAACTTCCCTCATCGTTGATCAGGGCCTAGCTGCTAATTTAGTTGTGTGAGCGCAGTCTTTGTTCAGATTTCGAGAATTCTTACATTCGAGGTGAGAAACTTAAACTAGCTATATAACTATACGGGTAGTATCATATTAAAACCAGTTTCTAAGAAGGTATTTTCAATTACGGTTTTGACGTAAATTGTCATCCCTATCGTTAAATATTAGAGAAGGGCTTTGTCGGATTATCAGATTGCACCTAACTCAATGCAAACATGAACCGCTAACTAACGATTGCATATTACAAGTTAAATATTACCCACAATTGATCGCAGCTGTCGCGGTCCCATAGACTTTCCAGTCAGCTCCTTTCAAACCGCAGAAGCACTAGACTCGAGTTTCGCTTCCATTAGAGCTCGTCAGAAGTGCATACCCGTGAGCGTTCACATTTGATAATTCGGTCGAGTCTAATGTGAGGTCAATAGCACAGTGGTCAACACAGTTGCCTCATGAAAGCGTCGCTGGAGTTCTAATCCCGACCGTCGCAAGGATATGCACTACTGATGTAACATGCAAGCAGGATATTTCTTCGCTGATTGACCGCTTCACTTACGGACCAACTGTGAGGCAACCAGGAGACACCAGGGGACAGCGTTCTTCCGAAGTAGGGGTTCCGAAAACAGTCCTGTGAAAGGAAACAATAAGAAACGAGCATGAGCCGAAAGGCCCAGTAAGCCGTGCACACGACTTACACAAACGAAAACTAGAATGGCGTCGACAGCACAGCAGCAAGCCCTGTTACGCAATTCAAATTCAACCTGTGCGCTCTTGCTACTCATCAGATTCCATATTACTCAAATTGGTGACAGTAGTCAAAGTGAGAATAAGGATGA
>LUCH01002680.1:9098-79947 GCA_013368495.1 Paragonimus heterotremus
GCGTATTTAATTGTTAGTGGACGAGGGTCTGGCGCATACTCACTTGTCCACTACAGATGACTGATTTCATCAGCCGTCATCGATGTCCTGATTAGGTTGTTTTGGTGAATTTGCCTCCTAAAAGTATCAAAGAACAGTCGTAACGGTGATGGATAGGCTCAAAGGTAGACGTACAAGTTAAACGTGAGATATATCGGTAAAGTAGGAACGACTCTCTAATAAGTCAAGGTCAGTTAGGTTGAACGGACCACCACAAAAAAGAAATACAGCGCCGGAGATGAGATTGGTTGGACGACCGATAGTTTAATTCCGATGACAAATAAATAAGAAAATTTGCCCCAACAGCCGGTTGATTCAGTTAACTTCCAACTCTCCAAAAATCTGCTTACTAACGGTACTGGACGCAGAGAGAACGCAAGGCTCGTGAACCGAGAAGTGTGAGTGAGTTGTATTTACTGATTACTGATTCGTTCGGTTAAGTTGGTTTAAATGTTGGCTGCATATGAGAAGCTGAGGAAAGTGGAAAGTGTGAACAACAATCAGAGATAGAAAATGGTGTACAAAACGTTACATTGTACACGCCAGATGGCCTGAATAATGTCGGATGATTGTGCTTAGAGCACATTTGTCTGTACCTTATCAAGGTAGCCAAGTATGGTTAACAGCCCATATTATTTTGATCGTGTGCTATTGCGCGTAATATTGGCCATCGGCTGGAGAACTTTGTTAGCTAAGGACGCAATGACCAGTTATGACAACCTTCGCCGCCGAGATGAGTCGAACTGGATGTGATCCTAAATCATAAAGTAAAATGTTGCCAGATGTTAAAACGACATAGTCTATTGCATCTCTGCTTCCCGAGAACATTTACTCCTAAGTTTTTTGGATCTTTTCAAATTCGTTTATTACTCATGGGATGAACGACGGCCTGTTGTACGAATCCCGGATTAAGTGAAACTGTTAATCGGGTCGAGCCGTAAGAGGGTGGTCGTCCAACTGTTGCTCTTCTATTATTCCTCTGACTTTAAGCTGTCACCAGAGCATTGTGCTTTTGAAACCGTGAATTAAGAGGAACGGACTGTGCTTGATGGGTGACACAAGCTGCCTGGACCCATGAACAATTAGTTGGGTAACAACGTAGAAAATTGCAAACTTCCACAAATAAGTATAACAGAGAATTCCAGGCAGCATGGTAACCCATATACTAACCCTCCCGAAGAAGTTAAAATGTACACCCACCTGGCCTCCGGGATTTCGTAAACAGAACAAAGAAGTTTAAAATTTCCGCACAAAAGATGCCATCAAACGAACTTTTGGTGGACGAACAGACTTCATTTAGAGCGGACGTTGTCAAGTTGTACAATACAACTACAACAAACTGTTATCCACTCCGACAGGCCGCTGCAAACCTCACCCAGAACGACCATCGAGGGCAACTGAGGTAATTGTAAACTTACCACAAAGAGGCTTGAACCGTTTCGCATTACAATCTTTCAATGCTTTTAGTACAAGTTTACATTTCCACATGGATGGGGGGCAATAATGGCGAATGAGTCTCATGACCTGCATTAATAACGTTATGTCACCACACTTATAGGACCAGATAATGAGCAGAAGGAATAACAGGTCTAAACTCATCTGAGTTGTTGAAGACCGTGGTTGCGAATAAGGCAAGTGGAAATTTGTTGTAACTTACGGAAATGGGGGAGCAAGAAAGCTGAGAACAGTATGTCATACATTTACAGATCTAAGATGGTGATTAACACACCCAAAAATCTGTGTAACGACGTGCTAATTTTAGAAAAGAACTCCACATTAACAAAAAGCAAAATGCCACGGGTTATCTAGAACCAAATCCGATTCACACACATCTCAGTTGTAACTCTACAGGACAAGAATATTTCTGGTAGTTCCGGTACAATCTGTGAGGATTTTAAATCACTTTTCTGCTTCTTTTAACGCTGACGGAAACTTGTTGACTGTGATGGTTTCCGAAATACAGAAATGAAGTAACTGACTTAGCTCAAACACACAGCTAGCCTCGATGCAGTAGTAATAACAACCGAATCAAGCAAAACAAGTAATTTACTTCTCGCTTACAGTCAACAATGTAATAAAACAACAGTAATGAGAAATAAGTTTAGTGACAATCACCACATCCTCCGCAGTTCAAACGAAAGTCCGAGCAGTAGTGGTGATGTTGCTTCTTTTTCACACGTTCAGGAGTTATTGTCTGCGCCGGGTCGATTGCAGATGCTCTTTCAGTAACTGATTTCAAATCTGAAACAGACTCAGAGACGAAAATTTCAGTCTCAGAAAATTCTACAGACAATATAAGAAAGAACTTCAAAGTTTTTATACACTTGAGACCGATAATAGACGGGTCAGAATTAATTACAAAAAGTGAACATAAATAACTTGCGGACTGTACGTCTGTGAGTGGAAGTTTACATTCGTCAAGAATAGATAAAGCATGTCCAGTAATATACATGTAAGCAGGTTTCAAGATAACAGAAAGTTCCAGCCGCTTCACGCGAGCAACGAAAATGAAAAAAAATCAATACTACCGGTGTCAACGATAAGGGAATGTTGGGGACCACCATTAAAAGTAAACGACTGTGTTATATGGTGCGTAGTATCAAGAGGACTGGTAGGAATCACAGTAAGAGCAACAGATTGAAAGTCAGAATTCAAATTATCATCGCCACAACTGGAATGTATAAAAGAGGACTTTGAACTATGGCAAACGGATTGAATGTACCTGATTTTACCACACCTGTGGCACTTAGTGTTACGTAATCAACAAGTCAATCGGGAAGGTTTGCTACCACATGACTTACAGTAATCTCACCGTCGGGTAGTATTTGAATCAGATGCAAGGTGATTATCATCAACTGCATTTCCAGTGTTTACTTTTTCAGACAGACGCCTATGCTGACCTTCTGATCGTCTCACGTTGTTGTTGTATAAAACCATCGATTCATCTTTCACAGTAGCTTCTACATCCTGATACTGTTCGCATAGTGGTATAGCTGACTGGAAAATGGAATCCAGAAGCAGTAAAAGCTTATGTTGTAGATCACGCAAATTTATTATAACAGTCAAACGGCCACGGAGTTGGGTCTGTAATTGATCCTCAAAATTACACCAAGCAGCTTGAGTCTGAATTCTGAGAATAAACTCTCTGATATCCTGATTTTCTTTTCTCACGAGCGTATGAAATTTAGCTCGTTCGGCCGCCTCAAAATTTACAGGTTGGACATATGAAAGCAGCAGTTTCTTCAGGGATTCGTAAGAAATAAATTGGTAAATCAGAAAATGACAAGCTTTTCACCAAGCCGTACGAATCTTTGCCAATTACGGTGAAGAAGTGGGGGGCCTTTTTTTCCGCTGTCTTTGAGACACCATATTTCGAAGCGTTCTAAATATTCCTCAATTTCTCCCGACGAAACACTATTATTCAGGATTTCAAGTGGACAGGAATCCATTGTAGAAATTTACAGAATTCCGCGACGCCGATTGTGATGACTGCCGAAATAAAGAAACGAAGTAGTTGACCTAGCTCAACACCTCTACTAGCTTCGACGCAGTAGTAATAACAACCCAACTGAGCAAAGCATGTAATTTATCTCTCGTGCGCAATTGTACAACTTATAGTCAACAATGTAATAAAACATCAGTAATGAGAAATAGGTTTAGTGACAATCACCACATTGTCTCTACCTCCTAATGCAACCATAACTGCGTTCCTAAGCCATGTTCCCATTGACGCTTTGGACATACACTGGTATTTAGCAATTATCAAACCTTCTTATCATCCTAATTCTGATGGTATCCACCCCGTTGCCGTCAAACACGAAGGGGAAGATATTCCTCTTTTTGTATGACCTTAACGCATTATCAGTAATGACCAGTTCCCTCATCCTCACTGGGAAAATCCCACAACTAAGCCCGTTGTAAATATAGCCCAAGACAGGACGTTGACAACTACTACCACATCAACCATACTTCAATTTATTCTTGAGTGCTACAAAGGATGGTTGAATCTTTACGCTCACAAAATCTTATTAGCTACACTAAACACGGGTTCCGTAAAAAGCGCTCTTGTGTGAAGTGTCAGTTGGAATTTGTTAACCATATTACAAAATTCGTTAATTTCGGCAATGTAGTTATTATCACACTGTTTGACTTTTGATCATGTGCCTCACAAACGTCTTCTGATCAACACAGTACCCTTTGGTATACGTGATCCATCGTCTAGCTAGTTTTCTCGCATACAAACAATGAAAGTAGGAGACGAGCTCACTGCCTCGATCATTCACCAGTGCGAGGTGATTCAAGTAAGCGTCCTTCAACCCGGACTCTTTTTTTATGTATACGAATGACATAGGTTAAGTTATCCAGCGTGGCAAACTACTTCTGTTCGCTGACGATATTAAAAATGGAAGCAGTTTTCCACCTAGCAATGCCAATTCTTGCTCAGCAAATATCTAAGGCTCAATATAATTGAAGTCTTCGTACCAAACTTGACTGGCCAGATGTTCAGCTAATAACTAAAAAATCGTTCAGTATGGTTGTCAGATATCACAAAGCTTTATGGACTTGGATGACCATAGTGTACGTATAGACGCACGGCCTGGAAACAAGTTAGTAAAATACATTTAACTTTGCCAAACATCTTTTCAAACTGTCAAAGCAAGATAACACCTCTCTCTTTATGAACTACATGTACAAATTCAATTTGTCCACTACAGGTTCATATAAGACAATCTACACAACAGTGATAGGCTAGTTCCGGAAAGTTTTCAGCGCGCATCTACAGTGAGTTCATCTGCCTATTCACTTTTGCTAAGCCATAGTGAATGCTGCCAAGAGTTTGGAATCGATCCTGTTTGGCTACGACGACTCAAGTTGAAGCTCATGCTTTTATATAATTTAGTGTATGTTAATAAGTTTATGGTTAATTTTACAATTTGCCTGCAATATAGCTAAAAATGCACCCTCAGAAACAAAGGGTTTAAGTTATGGGCTTCTAATGCTCGGTACATTTGGAATAAATTCCCGTATGCAATTGGAGCCGTAATGAATGTGCATTAATGTAAACAGCGCCTAAGAACCCTTTTGACCTTGTCGAAATTCTTGTCCATTTTCAAACTCTGTTTGTCCGAGGACGACATCTCTGGAAAGGAACATCTGAATGAAAACGGTCAGTATTTCGTGACGCTACGTCACACTCCTTTCAAGTTGGTCCATAGCTATTGTTTACATCATTAGAGGTGTTGGTCAAGGTTTCGAAGCTTATTACTAACTCCAGCAGGCTTGATTTTGTATAGAGTTGTATCTGAAACTTACACTGACATAGGAAAGCGGGTTTACAGTCCATATGTACATTTACCTATACATGCATGTTTATATATATTTATATGTGTGAATATATGCATGCAGATATTTGAGTATGTGGACTAAAAATAATTCGCATATATGTTCGTTGGTAACAATCCAATTATTTTCGTACCGTTTCCCGTTAGAATTAGTAGTGACTACAATGAGATGATCAGCAATCATCCTGCAGAAGCTATGTGTACTTAAAACGTCTGGAAAAAACAAAAAATATCCCATCTATGTACCTCATAAGATGGTATTAAAATCTCACGTTACCTTCTGTTTCCCACCCGTTTTAAACTGTCCCAGTGAACCATATAATATCCCTTGTATGTTGTAAAACATATCAATCTAAACTCATATCGGTTGTATAGGATGAAGCTGGTATAGAAAAAGCAGTTAATCAACCACTTGTCGCGTTATAATATGCCAACTGTTTACTAGTGTCATATTTTGTTGACCAATAAAAAACTACTGTTATCACAAAAAAGTCTTAGATAAAATGTTCCAAATTGCATAATTCTTCATAATCCACACGATTATTTTGCACTGATAAAGTAGACTAACGCTTCGTTTGAGTTTCCACAAATGTTCACTATGCAAAGAATATTCCGCAACGTTTGAATTCTCAAAATCCCGTATTCATGGAACGATTCGCGAGACTTTCAATTCCTGGGTGTCGTCAATCCATTAACGAGGTCTCCCCTCGGTGTCCGTCCATTTGTCTGCCAGACTGTAAAAATGCACGTCCAACAGATTTGTTGCAACCTATCTTTGAAGCCGTTTAGATTAAATGATGGCGAACTTCAACTTTTGTCATTCTGCACGACGTTCAGAAAAAAATCTTGTGAAAAGTAAACTGATGTAACATTGCATTTTTTAATCAAATTCTATAGAACACGTGAACTGATTTTTAGCCGAACGCGCGTCCAAATTTTGTAAAATACAATTACTTTCTTCCTTATTTCGCCATTTTTGTTAGTGGATTTTCACATTTGTTGTGTGGTATTATTAGTACTTATATGTAACACACGAAATTACATGCATTAATCGCACTTACCCGGGTCTGTTTCACACAGACACGTTGAGATGTATAATTGCTATTATTCGTTGGTTTCATTCGGTGTCCCATCCACCGCCAAAAAAGCATAAGTTCTAACGAAATCTGTGGGATGTTGTATATACCGGAACCAAACCAAGTCATCCACACTTGTCACCTGCTCGTCGTAGCACAAATTCCATTGCTACCGAGTGCTTTTGTGTTGTTCGGCCCCTGTGGTCACGCGGGAAACGATGATGCCGGCTTCGATAACTGCCTTGACTACACGAGATTTCCACGAGACAGTTTGTAGCAGTTTGACCCACTGGGGCACATGAAACAGGTGACCAATCGTTATGTCTTAGACCTTCCACTAAATGTATTGCTGAAGTAACCGCCTATATCGGGTGTGTGACAACGGTGGCGTCTACGATTCACAAATTGTGTGTGTATGACAGCTGGTGACCACGTTCTCTGCCTTCATTTATTCCCCTTTTGTAAGTCATCCTTCTCCTCACAATGGAATTGCGCGCGAAAAGTTATTCTTCCGATGAACGTCAATTCCAACATATTACTAAGCCGTTTACTTGTTGATCATCGTTCCCGCACAGCTAATCCTTCTTAACTTCCTACTGTGCATCTCCCGCTTATCTGTACCCTTAGTTTCATTGGCGCTTTATCGCCCCGCTGTTACGTGCCTAGTTAAATTTGCTCATGTTAGCGTGAACGAGTGTTTCAGGACTTTGCAGATATGATAGATTCAATACCAGGATTTATTGTTCTTTCTTTCCTTTAATTTTTCAGTATTTTCTGTATTTCAACACCTTACTAATGATAAACTTTCCTGTTCGACCGATTATTCTGGCTCGGAATCGGTTGCTCCTTGGGCTGACAATTTAGTAGATGCACGCTTGATAACGGACGCAACTGTTTGAGATCCAGCGTGCAAATAGACGCTGCGAGCAGACTAAACGTAGCTCGAAGAGTCAGCAAACTTCCGGGATGAACACAACAAACTTCATGAATTCAGGGTATCCTTCGGTGGGGTGTGCAAATCCGCAAAAACCGCAGTTCATAAAACAAAACTGCAATAGCGAAATAAAGAGTTTCTACTGGTTTCTTCTCTGAGACTTTCTCCCAAATTATATTCGGATATGATGTTACACCCATCAAAGTTGCGTTCTGTAATTTGCCCAACATTACCTCGAGCAGCCTCGCACACCGCGTAACAAACTAGATGAGACCGGGAAAGCTCGACTCGCACCCTCGTAAGTTGATCTGATCTGTTTTCGCATTGAAATTGTAAATTGGAGGATAACCATTTCACAATCTGTTTCAACATATTCAAAGTATTTAGATCAGCATTGTGGTTTATCTGTTTGGGAGATATATTACAACGAAATATTGCACGAACAGACAGCCACAACAATCCATCAGCTGTGTTTACAACATGTCGAGCTTTCCCAAAGTAGTTTATCGGTCCGAGATTTTTCAACATGATATCACTGTCCAAATTGTTCTTTAATACTTATCTAGCCCTCACGCAACCCAATGACGGTTTTAACGGTATACGGACCTCGGTTGCTTTGTACGCTCTTATATGGTGATAATATGAAAGGCGGAACATTTGTTAACTGTAGTCCAGTACGCCAGTTCCAATCTAATGCTTAGATTGCTCCGTGAATTTGCTCTAATTAGCCGCATCGTTGTCAAAAAGATCAACCTGTGCTATGAAAATCAGTGAAGTATATGAAAGTTGAAAAAACCGAATAAGGAACAGAACATTTTTGGGAAATTTCAGACTTCTAGAAAGCAAGACAAACTGGTTTGGACAGTTCGCCATCCGATACTCAACACACAATGTTACCGAATTGTGTGGTTTACTCATCGACAGTTTCTGGTGTTGCTACGGTCATAAATCGTACGACAAACTTTCGACTCTTCAAGATATTGCCGGCCGCTAAAACTTATTCTCCAGCTTACATTGAAGTCCCCGTTAATTTCAATTCTCTTGAGAACTATTTATGTTTCAGCTGAGCAATAGTAGACACTGATTGTGCACCAACGAGAATCTTATTAATAGCATCATCGTTTGGAAAAAAGCCTATCAGAACTAGAGGGAATAACAACGTGACCAAACTGAGGGACTTGTCTCTCCTCTAGCATATACCTTGAGCATCCTGAACGTCGCGGCAACCTCGAGAAACTTGATGAAATTGTTCAACAATGAAACCCGAGTTCCATCATCGACAAGTCGCGTAATCTTGAATCTGAACAGCTTTCGAGCAACGCGAAGATAAATAGTGATCACCGAATTCATAACAAGACCAAATCGAAGGGTTTATGGCACATTTGGGTTGACAATTAAAGCTGAAAAATTGACAGCTATATATCTTAATTGTGACATTCAATATCAGTAACAAAACTGTGTTATAAGTGGAAAAAAATCAACCGCTCAAAGGTGAATGGATATTTCGAAATAAATGTACAAATCTGCTTCACAGATCCTTTTGATAAGTCAACCGGAACAACAAAGGTTTGTCTAGTGTGACGCACGCCAACCAAACAGGTTACTCACTGACCTCGAGACCAGTAACTGACACCAATATGTACCAGTGAGTATGTTGAACTAATTTGCAAAATCAAAAAGAAATTACATATGGAATATTTTGTGACAAAATTGAGGCATTGAAAACACTTGGAGAAAACTTTCCAACAAATTTGCCAACTACGCGATACAACATGTGATTTATCTAACTTATTGGATGAGAGAATGTAAGATTATCCGAGTTGACCGGCAACTGACCGAGAAAACGCAAATTTGTGTCGCTGGTGTTATGCAAAACGCCAACTACACCAGCTTGTTCTAGGTCGGTCCTTTGACAATGAAATTTAGTCAACCAAACGCTTATTTTTAGTATCCACAGGTATCACTACTGAGGCAGACAACTTATAGATGCGTGTCAACAGACACTTTTGCCAACGACTTGCTACGTATGGCACACGTCGAATGTATTCTATTGTCCAACTAGCTGATGAAGGTTGTAAGTAACTCGTGAATCTCTATAACCAACTTTCCCGAGTGCCACAGCTCGGCTGAATACACAGCGTAACCTCGTACCAGAGTGAATAGCATGTGGTATAATTGAGAAAACCTAATCACATGGTTCGGGCGTTTCCGATTCTATTTCAAAAATACACATGCTTGTATGCAGAGGACATCAAATTGTTTGGAACTCGACTGCACGTGTTTATGATTATATTCGCAAATTCCCTTCGGAAATGTACCAACTATATTACACTGTATGATTGTAGAACGCCAGGTTACTTTTCCGAGGTCTTATGACTGGCACGTTTTCAAACAAAAGTTAAGTCCACTTTAGACAGACAGTATGCTGTCAAACTAGGAGAGTAACGATCGGTTTTGCAGAAGTAAAGTCATTAAAAAATTGAGATAACATACTCGAACGTCTTACCAGCAGACACCTTCCAGTCGTTCAAAAGTCTCAAATGAAAGCCCTAAGGCTATTATAATGCTTTGATGAAATCGCATAATTATGTGGTTCAGATAACACTTTAATAACAGAATTACAGTAATCGTCAACAGCGTTTTTGTAACTGAAAGTAGCCCATTCTCAGACGTAACACTCTTCGCCACCAGGGGAATAGGATATTGAATGGGACTAAGTGCAGCGGTAAACAAGCTAACCAAAACTTTATGGCATCTACATTAAACCGTTACATGCGTTTGACAAGCAGGTTCTGTTTGCTTATTTGAATAAAGACATACTTCTAAGAAGCATGTTCAGACAGCACCTACCAAAACAGTCGTGGTCATGTGACGATTTACAGACCTCGTCTCGAAATTTCCTGATACCTACCAGCTTGAACTTTAAAGACCAATTAAGTACTGCAAATGCATTCTTCATTTCAGAGCTCACGAAATAATATTCCGTCGAAGCACCTTACACTAGGTGACAAAATCTTGCACTGACTACCACAAATAGCACTTCTCACGGTCGCACTCGATTGTACAGTTCGACGATTTTGATTTTCGACTCAATTTAGTTCCCATTAATCTGTTACTTTGTAATTTCTATTCCAGAGAGGAAAAGTCAACCTACACACTTTGCATGCGCTTTTTAATATTCTGAAGTGCGATACAGTTTGACAATCATTGTGTCAGCGAAACTACATTTTGTTAATTATCGATGCCTTGATAATTGGTGATATAATGAAGCAAAATGGACGTTCCGTTACTTCTTTACACACTCTGGTGAGTTTTGAAGTATGCAGTTGTGTACAATTCTGGCGTAAAACACTGACTGAACCCTCGTTTATTCCGAAGAATAATTTACACAGCTTCATCCCAATAAAGGACGAGTAGTGACATCAGCACTTGTGCAACAAAATGTGAAAAAAGGGAATTCAAAGCAAGCTCTCTGTCAAATGTAGGGCGCTGCATGGTTGGCAACATTGAACATTGACAGGTCCTTCCACGACAGTAGCAAACTTTAATAACTCCAGTCATCAAATGGTGGTTATTTGTGATGTACCAACAGAAAGAAAGGATAGAAGTAGGGAAGCATCCATGAACAACAAGAGTTCTCCCGGGCACAAAGGTACTACCATAGTCAAGGTTCACGCACTAGGACGGAGAAATGTCTTTAATGGTGGGACAACCGTCAAATGGTTGCAACAGTCAACACCAGGTTCCTCGCATAAAGGTGTCAAAGGTCTTCAGATAATCTAGAACGGTTGGTGGGCATACATCAATGTCCGCATAAGAGGGCAGTCCCAGTCGACAAATCACACTGCAAAAAGACGGACACACGATACCATGAAGTGATGATCAGAAGTGAGTGGGAAACAGAGTCCATGCCAAAGCCCAGGGTGAACGACGATATTACGAGAGTTGGGCACGTATTTCACAACCTTGTCCGTCTAGGTAAATTGGTTTTGGTAGTCGTCCGTTATACTGGTATTCAATACCACAGCACCGCCGTCACGAACCGCAATATAGCCGGGACAGATGAAAGAGCTAACCGTTAGGACTCGTGGCTCCTCGAAGACTGCGTAGTCCAGATTATGCAGACTTTTTGCCAGGTCCTTGGCTACGCGGTTGTACCGAGTACATCGTGGGTTATCCAGTAGGACTTGAAAATGTGACCCAGGCTTTCTGGTCGACCGCAGCTGCCGCAACAGAGAATTGAGTGGTCACTTCCACCACCTTGAGAATTTCGGTCGTTAGTCCGAAGACGACATCAAAACTGGATATCACGATTCAACAAACGGCTACTGGAGAATGGATAGTGACGAACTTCCTGAAGTAGTCTAACGTATGATAAAGATTGTCCATCCACGCCACATCACGACGTAGGAATGCGAATTGAAGACCGAACAGTTAGAAGCACGAATTCCAAAGATCAGCCAATATATTGTGGAAGCAACCTATCAACGTTGAAGATACGGCGACAGATCTGTTTGCTGGGAGAGGAAGGGTTACTCACTTTTGGAACAAGCTCGATGCGGGGGCGGCAGAAATGGATTAGACAATCTTCACCTAGCAAGAAGAGGTTGGAATATTCTGCCAGGGAATCAGACTTCATACGCTTCAAACAATTGGGTTACAATTTTTCCAAACCTGGGGCGATGCTTTTCATACACCTCGAGGTTCGGGAAACTTCTCTAGTGGTCGGCTTGAACAAGGGCCAGACCGGAGGCAGGATCGTACGTGATGATCGTTCATCAATGTGCGGATGACGTGATAACATATCGGATCAGTATTCGTTGGAACTATCCAAGGGGGGGATTGTCCTATAGGCAGTTCTCCAGTTCTAAGGAAAAATTATAGAATCAGCATTTTTCTTGAGTTGGTAATACACGGTTTGAATCGAAGCGTAATTAGCTTACCGTACCTGTTTCCTAGTCGTGTGGGTTCCCGCAACGATCAAAACACGTCGCCGAGTAGCCAGTCGTCAGGTGCACAGAAAAGCTTGTGAGGCTTGTATGTTTAGCAGTGACTTTGCCCGTATCATTGTGAAAATGCTCGTATAAAGACAGCGGACAATTGTAAGCAATTCACTGCTGTGTAAGAAAGCTTCGCTTTCGGACTCCAGTTGGGTTATTGATGTTTGAACCAAACAAGAAAACCACTCGGTGTGCTCAGTAGCTTGAGACTCAATATCTGACTCCGTTTGCTTGTGAGGCGGTAGTTGGATTGGCAGTATTTGTATACCAATTCATCGCATATAGATGTGTCCTGATGTTCTCCACAATACGACTACAGAAATATCACAAGAGCCGGTGATGAAGTTCGCGTGGAGCACGACGGAGCCACCACGTCGGCAAGAGAAGCCGGTTCATGCTGAGATCAATTTGACCCGGCGACTTTCATGCACCTGAACTTCTCGCGGTTGCATTCAACGGGATGCGCATGGTTCATACGTAGACTGAGACCAATTTCGGTTGGAAAGCTGCGGTCACAGTCAAAGAGTGGGGGAGGGTGAAAACCTACTCTTTGTTCTGCATCGATGCACACGAACATGCGCGGACAACACAGTGTCCGGTTTACATACCTGACCACATTCTGTTCCGTTCGCCTATCCGGCGTATTGTTAGATGTTGGCACGGAGGCGCTGGCTGCATTCTCATTTTCTTGATTAAAAGTAACCTGCACATTGAAACTAGTTAGATTGGTTGGCTCTATCCAAAGTTGCTAAACACTTAGCTAATCAAAGATGACACTGGGACTGCCTAGTCATCACCATGAACAGGTGGTTCAGCTACAATCCAGTTGACATTTACTACTACTGCTGATCACGTGATGTTGAAGTTCATGTACCATCTGAAATCACTGGCCAAATTGCCCGCAACGAAGGCCCAAGGCTTAAGTGTTGTTCTATCTGCTTATGATTATAGGTTTGAAAACCAGAAACTAAATGGATTCGTCAAGTTGATCACTTATCATGTCATTCTATACCTAAAGAGTTGGACGACTTGAATTGGTTGTCTGTTTAACCATCGCGTATATCCTGATCCATGTTAATTCGTGAGATAAGGTTTTGTGCACTTGTTTTAACACTTCAAATTGGACGGTGCACAGGCAACTAACGGAGATTTCTTGAATTGTATACAGGGCGAGATGGATTTGCAATCACATCTGACAGAATCGTTATACCTGTCAAATTTAGAATACATATTTCGTACTCCTTACACATAGGGTTTAAGAAAATAGAATGTATGGCTCGATTTGCTTGCTGGCGACCAAAAGTAAATTCGACTATTGATTGCACAACTTAAAGCTGCAGTGCTCTGATAAACTGAAGTTTAAACGTTTAGAGTACAACCCTTGGCCAAGGTCAAATAAAATCTGCGAAATACTTCACGTGGACCATTTCCAATACAGCATTGCACATTGGTGATTAGACATTCACATTCCAGATGACCGGAAGCGTATCATACGAAAGCACGTAGTGCGGAGTTTATGTTGCAGGCATTGAGAAAATCATTTATAGGAAGTGTACCGTTGGCATTTGTTACTGACATTGACGCTAGTTTTGCTAACGAAAAATCACGTGACTGGTTGGCACGAGTCAGTTGACGTCATTTATTTACTAGTCTTCAACAGCCTCAATCGAAACTTTGTTCAGGCTTCGAACAGCGTTACCAATGTTGCCAAACAGACGAGTATAAAAAAACTGGACAAAACAATCAGTAATTCTAGTTTTCAAAGAGGTACTGCTGTCCGTCGTACAAATTGTGAAGGTACAGTTAAACTATTTGGAGGAAGAACCCTACAGTCAACTTTAGCAGGTGTTAAGTCTACATGAGTTATTTATCACCAAGGCAATGAGTTATATACATTTACCGGAGTTACTCTTTGTACTACTAGAAACAGAAGGCCTTGACTTGTTGAAATTGACAATGAGACACTGCGCCGAAGACGTGTGGGTAAGGCGCGATATTGAGGACAACCTTAGCTTTAACATTGAACAAAATCAGATTAGTGGGGAACTTGAAACGAGTATGTTTAAACAAAAATCGTCTAATGATAACTTATATAGTGAACGTCCCGAAAAACTGAGACACAACATCTCACATTTGTGGATGTGACCAGTGCAGACAAGTCTGACGATATAATCGAAAACGCGTTTGCACAGGCCTTACCTTAACTTACACAGCTTTTAGTATACAGTAAATGTTTCATACCACATGGCGATATGGCACTTCCTAATACAACCACCGATGTCAGAACTAGCACCAAACCGATTTGTACATAATTATTGTAGATGGATTGACGGAAACAGGATGGCCTTAGCCATTGGTCGACAACCCTTGCACCAAACGGATTTGGGAATTCCGTACCTATATTTGAGATTCTTTCCAGATGGACAGGCTTCACGATATAAAGTAAGGCTTTGGTTCAATGAGAATCAAAACGCTTACACAAAGGTTGTACTGAATTGTCCACAGACGTTAGAAAAGGGCAGTGAACGTCGAAACCAGCAATTCTGCGACCTCTTGATGTGACTGATGATGGTCTGGACTGTTATTTTGGCACCAACGACTCGTGGGTTGATCTCCACGGTGTGCGTGAATCTGATGTGGCTCAACAATGTCGAAACAGTTTTCTAGCACTCGGTATGTAGCCAATGAAACTAGCTGATTGCGAAAACCTCACACTTTTCGTGAGTATTCATGGATGTTTGTTGACTAACAGGTCGGCTAAAAATATTTGGGCAATCTCAACTTACAAGAAAAGTAAAATAGCTTATGAAAACAAACAGATCATTGACTGGCGAACTTGGTTTGGCTTAAATGCTGTGCACTTTTGTTAACGGATGGAGATTTCTACATGTAAAAGCAGGAAGTATATCACGCTGGATTACTTCCAGTCACGAGACTGCCAAATGAACGATTCACCTCTGTAACTTTTGGATGCCGTTAAATTTTACGGTTCGCAGAGGGAATGCAACAGACCAAGAGATCACTTCGTATCGGGAACAGGATAAATTAAAATACATTACTGGAGACGTAAATCATTTGCGATTTTTGGCGCTGGTCCTAAGAACCCGGCGACACTGAAATTAGTTAGGTACACACTTGGCTCAAATACTGCGTGCTAAATGAGAAGCTATAAATTCGTGACGGCTGGTAACCAACCAAGCTTAATTTACCTTGGACTGCTTCACGGCACACCCGCGGAGATTTGGCGACTTGCAAACTCTCTCGACCGTATTGTATGGTGTTAAATAACTCCATGAATGTAGCATATGATGCACTTACGACATTTAGGAATGTCGACCTCAGCGAGTCGTTTGCATGTCCTTACCATCAACACACATGTCCGAATTTATCACCCATCGGCATGGAGCCCCATGTTTCTTACCGCAAATTTTGCAGTACGCGTACAATATTTTTCTTCATATTTTTAGGCGCCTTTCACGTCCCTCAGTTCGTGCACCTTTGGTGTACGAGAAGTAAATCGAGCACACTTTTCGTCAAAGTTCAAGAGACTGTTCGTACTTTCTTCATTCACGCGTCTTGTGTACTGTATTTTGAAAGTTGACGGCAAACAGAGGTCATTGTCTATTTCAAAATACTTCTGGGATTATTTGTTCTAGCGACCATTTTCACTGTGGACACGAGAATCCTCCAGAGAAACAAAACAAATCGAACATACACTTATGTGTGGTGGCGCTCTGGAGCTGAAAAAAAATCTTCTTGAATTACTGTGAGTCGCTTCACAATTCGTGCCTGTCTTTAATTTGCATTTTTCATACATGTACAAGACAAGATAAAACAGAAATTCAGGAGCAAACGATATCACATTTTGTCAATCAATTCTGGAGGATATTCGGTTGTGAGTTTCTGTCGCACAAGATGCGATAACGCCGTCTGAACGTCTTTCTGTGGAGCGGAAAACAACTGGTGGGAGTAGAAATTGACCAAAAACTTCTGACAACCCCGTACAGTCCCACTAAGATGATGTACATCAATTAAAGCACGTCGATTTTGTCCATCTAAAAAAGGAGCAAATTAACCAGTTCACAGATGACGACGGGAATGAAAAAAAAACATTATGTTATGCGCATGCACTAACAGCAGCTACCAAAAAGTACGTGAACGAAAAACTGGGAGCGATCTTTCAATTCTCGCAGCCAAAGACCGTAAAGTGTGTGTGTGATATGAAATTCACGCAGTTGTGATAAATACATCGAATATGGTGCAGTTTGTCAACTCGCCGCTACTGCCATTAGCTAACAACAGGGAAAGCTAGTGCATAGCAGACAATAACATAAGAATTGAAATACTACGAAAAGATCCAGATGATTTGTACCGTTAAATTGTAGACGTCCGACTATGCTAGTTACTGCGACCAAATGGAAGATAACGCATCTAAACCACTGGTGTTTTGCTGAGCACTTTATTGGATGTAACCAGTTCACGTGAATGGACATGATCAGTTCAGATAAGCTGCTAATATCCGAACTGCGCGCCGTTTCAGTTGCCAACTAGACTGTCTAGGACGGGACATTCTGAGACATTTTTGATAACGCCCAACCTGCGGTGGGTCCTCATGAACCAAACAATCAAGCTTGTTTCCGTCTGCAGAAGGACATTACCCTCATGGACAATGTTCAATGAGGAGAGAAAAACGGAAACAACACCCCCATTCACTATCGTATGCGGTTGTCTGAAATGTATTGTCGACACACTTGAACTGTTGCAGCTGCTGACTCCCCAAACCGACACACCGAAGCCAATTAACCCTGAATGTCGTTAGTTACAAACAGTTCGGAATGGAATCAGGTTTGTGTACACACCTCTACCATCTTTATGACATCCGATGAGACCTTTACAAAAAACCAAAAACGAAAGTAATGATGACAATGCGAACAATCGGCAGCTACAAAGAGGGTTTACAGAGTTTGACTCTATGACATTTTGTACTTTTTGTTTTGTTAGCATCAAGACAAGAATGAATAATTGATCCTCTCAAAATGGGCAAGCACGTTGAAGACCCAGGCAGATATATCTGGATAAGACTGACCATGGGAGAAAAACAATGTGTGCAGTATCATTTGCGGATAAACGATGATTCATAATCCCATGAAAATATCGAATAGGCGGACCTGGTGTTCAGATTTTAGGCCACTGGTTCAAGAACAAGGAATAATGACACAGCACCTATCGTCTGTGAATTGAGGGCTCGAACAGCAAACGTGGCTAACAGATGCAAAACGTCAAGTGACAGTCGGTCCATCAAGTATAACAGCGAGTGGCACGAGTAGTGTACACAGGCAATACAACAGACCAAGTGTTTAGCAAACAATGGGTCGTTTGATCCTACAACACTGAAGCCTGCAAGCCAGACAGCATAGAAGCCCACCCCTAAAAGTTTACAGTTCTGCCCAGCAAACCAAACAGTGGCTGTGTGTAATGTGTCAGTGAGCCGCTTATCAAATCAATAAGTAAACCAGCAAATGGTCCTGCATACCTTGATCTCGTTTGATCAATCACCAATTTTGCTTCAGAAAACAAGACTCATTCAAATAAGAAAGAATTGCGATAGATTCGAGTGAAGAAGCAGTCTAATTTTCTTGTGGCATGATAGGAAATAAAGCAGCGTGCAGTCGTCAGAAACTGAACATCCACTATCATCTGTCGTTTTGCCCTGTGAATCGAGCTGAAGTAAGGATTCTCAGATTCTGATCCAACAAACAGTCTGCAGTGAATGATTTGTTTAACCAGAAAATTGCAGCCACTGGAATAAAACGGGCATCACGAACAAACCTACTGGCCTCGATTTGATTGACCAATGACAATGCAGCCTGTATTTCAATCACTTCGCTTCGAAGACACCTGAGTACTAGCAGACCGGAGGCTGGACACCAATGGATAATCCTCAGACGGGCCATACACCGACCCACCCCGAGGCAACCATGAGCTGCCAGAACAGAGGCGCGAATCGTACAGAGCAGATTCCCTTCATTCAGACGCAGAGCAGCAGTGTCATTCAAGTGACAACCTGGATAACCTGGAGGACGCCGAGAGCCAGTTGTGTGGATTGATACAAAACAAACTAAATAACGATATTTTACACGTACCATGCTCCGAAAGCTGAAATAGTGGGAAGAAACGACATTCTTGTAACAAGGCCAAATAAGTGGAATAAAAGGACAGATTAAGCATTGCGTGTAAAATCACCAGACAGTACGGACAAGTGTAAAGAACACTACAGGAAATCAAGTATGATAATCCCAAAAAGGGTTCGGCTCAACAGTGAGCAAAAGCTGAGCAGCTGTTGGTGGAAATATGAAACAGATATCGAATAACATCATGAACAAAGTCGGTATTGGGATCAACAGCCAGATGCTGGCGAGCAATCGAGCCAAAAACATGCATAAGAAAATAACAAGTATGCAAATAAACAATGAAAACCACTTGTTTGGAGCATGTTTTGTTCGTTACATATGCACAAAATACAACAATAATATTAAATGACTGACATGCCAAACCGCAGAACTCCAAGTCGTTGCGAAACAACCGATTTCCAAGGCAGAGATCGATGGTCACGCTTATGTTAGTGATGTAGACAAAAACCAGCTAGCAATATGCAGGTGTAGGCTCACAAACAGTAGGTGATGGATTACTTTTGTAGCAATGCGTCTTGAACAATGAGGTAAACGAGGTCATAATGAGACTTGACTAATCGTCCTCAACTTTCATCTGAACAAACAGTCACGAAACATTACGTCTGAAGGGAACATACAGTCATCGAATGTGGTAGATTGAGCAATCAAATGCGAACGAGAACACGATTACAAACCAGACCAACTCTGAGGTACCGAGAAGTAAAAATCAACACATGTTAAAAAACCAGGATGTCTGAGAAAACGTCACACAACTTACATTAACAAAATGAACAACAAATTTCAATTCTGGCTCCTTTTTGATTCAATCCACAGAAAGTGACAGATTCAATGCGACTGTATTAACATGAGACGCAGAAAACACTGCGTTACTGGGACGGAGTGCATAGTCGACTGTCTGACAGAGGCTGTAAAAAAACTATCTGCTGCCTTCAAAATGGGTCAGGAAACGGCTGGAAACCTCAAGCCAATGTGCTGACTGAAGCCAGACTGATCAAGAGAAAGGCATGCACTTTCAAATGTGGCAGTTAGACAGTACTGACAAGTGGTCGGGGATTTGGTTAATTTCAGATGGCTATGTAGGGTCAGTGGTCAACATGATTGCTTCATGAAAATGTGACTGAGGTTCTAAACTCGGCAATAGCAAGGATATGCACTACTGACGAGCCCCGGTAACAGCGAAAATCTAGTCTAGTACTTCTGTACAAAAGTGTTGGCTGAGAAGTCCATGTGAATGCGAAAACTGCAATGAAATGGGGCTGATGTTCAACATGGAACTAGACAGTAATCATGTCCAAACTGCGTGGAGAATCGAACAATATGATAAACTACCACAACTATCGACAAGATCAACGGAAAATGAGTTAAACAAAGCGTCACCATACCAACCAAGAGCTGCAAAACTCAAGGAAAACAAAAAGAAACGTCGGCATGTTGTACTTTGTGGCCACCAATCAGGTTACTCCAAATTTACCGGCAGAAATCACAAATCGAAGACTTACGAACAAATCCACCCCGAAATTGGTCACATGAACATAACAGTGATCAAACAAATCTCGGGAATGAGACACGTTACTGAAAGTAATATCTGGCAAAAATCATAAGCGCCAGTAAACAGTGTGGAGCGAAGACTAGTAAAAACGGGCCAATTCGGTACATTTCACAAAACCGCAAAAGTGATTTAAAAGGGGATCGGCTGGATGGACGAAAAAGGTTTATCACAAAACACAGGTGGTAAACAATCTGAAAGAAAGTCAAGACCAGAATCACGTGGAAATGATCGCCTGAAAGGAAATTCGTGTGCAGGATCGCAATGATTGCGAAGGCAAAAACACACGTAATCCAGATATGATTCAGGCGTGAATTAGACAAGAAGCAGGGAATTCATCAGCCGCCTTTCACGCGATAAGCAACCATACGATGAAGAAAATGGCAACAAAGAGGCATAATTTAGACACTGTCTCGGCGTCTGCACTCCAAGGAACATCAGTCGACCGAGGACCGCGGGAACCGTCAGTCGGTGTGGGATCACCGCCCATATTGAACGCAGTTGTCAGAAATCCAAAAGGAAAAGCACCGATACCAACGGACATACGGAAATTGCTGTTTCCTTCAGTGTTGCCAAACAAATTATTGAACACCCCACCCATACCCGGTGGGTTAGGTTCAGGTTCAGCACGACGACCAGCCGGACGAGGGGGAATTTTACTGCGCGGGTCTCGAGTGTGATCAGAACCACGACCATACAGTGGTACGACCTGAAAAGACAACGGAACAAGAAATAGATGGTAGTGAAAACTCATATATACTGGGAAACAACATTGATGGAGTGATTTAAATGATATCACCTACTGTAGCTAGGATGCGTCCGCTTCTTTTGGTGAGTAATTAAGAAAAGTCAAGACTGGAAAGCTTACTTTTTGGCTAACACACTATCCAAGGCCCATAAGTACGTAACATACAAGGTAGCAAGTGAGCAAGATACTATCAGACGGACCAAATCTAACCAGAAGTCGTCACGGTCGAAGCCGAGACCACGTTGAGAAACTGATTTGAACTTAGGCAGTAGCTGACAATTTCCGGCAGGGGAGAATGTCGTTACTGTAATAAAATAGGTCGAGTAAATTCTAATTTGGCTGTGAGTTTGAAGCACCTGACTTTTCCAGAGTAATATAAGGGAAAAAGAGAGCCACTGAAGAACGACCAGTGAAGACAGGGCTACCAACGAACTAACAAGCAGAACCGTGCCCGCACAAAAAGGATTGCCTCACCTTATCACGACTGATGGCTGATTTGCAAACTGGACAAGATTTGGCAGTCTCCAACCAGCGATATAGGCAAGGCCAACAGAACAGATGACCGCACATGCTCACCACAGCGTCTTGTGCAGAATCCAAACAGATGTGACACTCAAAGGATCCACTTGTACTGGAAGGTTTCGGAATGTCCTCGCTAGAGTCCGGTTGAGTTTGACTCTCTGAACCCTTGTGATCTCCAGCATTTACACGATGAGCGGTTGACGTAGACGGTTGGTCCATTCACGCAGGGTTCCAGTGGAACTGTTGCGAACAAGGTTTGGAAAGCAAGTGTGATGAACGAGGAGGGCGTAGAACTGCAAAAGTAGAAAAAAATTATAAAGAAAGGCAGTCCATACATTATCAACTTCTAACTGAACTAGTGAGTGCCAGAAATGGGATCATCGTTGGTTCCATTCGTAACAAGCAACGTGCGCATGAAAAACAAACACAAAAACGACAAAAAGTTATGGAGGCAAAGCAACAATCCGACGGATGCATGCACACAAACGATCGCAATAAAGTCAACCAGAATATTCCTCTATACCCGAACTAGTAGGTAGCACCTCCAAACCATGCTCAACGAAATGATATAACCTACATAGTTTACGACCAAGTAGTCATCCGACATCGTCTGATTCCCGTTTAGCCGTCAGTAGGTGCACTGAGCAATACCACTGGGGCAAGATAACGATCGACCTAAGGAAGTTGTGTGACTAGTACGGACTGGGTGTGTTACTATCTCCGTCATGAAACTGAAGCAGTTTCAGACAGATCATGACTGACTACGACGTTACTTTGTCCGGAAGGTACAGAGAAACTGGATGAAACAATAAGAGAAAGCCGACAGCTGAGATGCACCTCATCGAATGGAACAGCGTAAGAAGAATTGAACACGCAAGTAGTCAACTTCACTTGGGACAGATAACAGGACATCCTTCGGGTTCCATAAGTTCCGAATGCAAGACATGTCTGTGTTAACTCTAATATACGCTTCGTCAGCAATACTTCAAGCTGACGGCAGTAGCTGAATATACCAAAAAGAGCACCGGCCTAACGCAGACTGATTGATTACAGTAACTCAAGTAGGAATTTAACCAAGTAAATCCGTTAATAGTTGTCCGAAGGTAGAGAGCGTGTCCCAAGGAGAACTGTATTATGATTGACACAATCCTGTGCGATCCCAGAATAAAGGCAGTCTGTCAGATGGCAACACCAATGATAACGTAAATTCCAATCGGATGACCGATGGCGACAGTTTTTAGTGATGACACATACAATGTCTTAATAGTTCTGTTGTATTTTTTGGAACGACAACAACCCCAACGTCCAGTACAGTAAAAAAAGAAACCACATAGACAAGTGCGCCGTCAATTCACAGCAGCATGTTGACTTAATCCGCCAAGAAAGCATGCGCACCCAAACAAAACAATCTGAAATGGGGATAAATACCCAGGCCTGAGCGTAAATGGGAGCAATTTCTTCGACCAATGACTAGCAAGATCAACGTAGCTTCCAACCATGAAGAAGCGTGTTGAGTTACAGCCATTAAGACGATGAACCGGGTTATGGCAACTGGAGGCCTACGAAAGTGGACGACAGAGAATAACTCTTAATTGAACGGTAGGCAAGATATATTAACTTTACTGGCAGTCTATTAAGTTGTTTGATAAAAAGTGGTCCTTCACCTAGATGCATCTGAAAATTGAGAAATGCACACCAACGAGCTGCCATAGCGTCAGTTATGGTTTTTCCATCGCAAGATGATCGGTGACGTTTTACATATTGTAACGAGATTACGAGGATCACAGGAAGTTAGTTAAAAGTAATGCAGAGCACACAGTACAAATATGTGCTGTTAGAAGTTGGCCACCTCAGAGCAAAAATAAGGGGCCGCCCTTCCTTCACTGAGAGATATTACACATGCATGCGTAGTCACCAATTCAACAAGGTAAAATCGTTCCGATAGTAGATTTATTTTGAGGGGCTGAAGCAAGTGGGGCTGAGATGTGTACATGCCAGTGTTGACGACTGGCATTGAAAGAGAATGTACAAAAATGTCTAGCTTTTATTCGTCACATTGTTGTGGAACAAATGGATTCGAATTTAATGTAGCCGTTGGAGGAAGAGTCGCGACACGCGTACATTAATGACTTGCTGGGCAGACGAAGATAAGACAGGCAATCATGCGCGAGGAAAATTAGAGTAGACACTAATCAGACGTATCCATATAGCTCAAAGCACAACCCAGTGAAGAACACAGATCTTGCAAGTTACATACATCAAAAGTTAGGATGTGAGCTACTAGACTGTACCCAAAACAATGACCGACAGTTAGAAAACACAAACAAAAGAAACGAAAATGAAAAAGATGGAACCAGAAAATATAACTTTATTGATCAGCCGTGTGACTGTGTACAGCACAACGTTGAATGAAGAAAGTTCCTACAGGACTGAACAGAACGCTAAGGTAACCCGGGGGAAATTCAAGACGAAATCAGACAAAAGAAGGCTGCCTTGAAACAGCACACCTTCATTTAGCGGGCTGGATTAACGCTGCCTGCACAAGATGAACATGGGACCCGCAGCGTACGTTCTGTTTCAAAACACGAGCTAGCATTTCTTTGTGCAGCCGTCATATGATTGCAATTCATTCTGCATTCGATCAAGACTAATGGCTTTCATCCGCAAACCGGTAGCCAGACGAGTGAAACTTTTCTCATAGCTGCTGGCGATCTCGGCAAACAACGATGAGGTCGAGACAGGTTGGACTTCGGGAAACTAAGGGGAAATAAAATGAAACGAAACGTAGTAAAAATAATTTAGACTGGTGAGTAGCAAGGTCTTTCAAGCGATAAGATTGCAGTAAACGATGTTGTCAAAACGACTGACTGCAAGAGGAACGGGTTAGCATGAATGAAAACAAAGGAGGTAACCACTAGCAATACACAACAGTTGACATTGTACACATCTTTCACGCAACTAAAAGCAGTTCAGTTTCGATTGTAAGAAAGGTTTCTATAACTCCTATGTCTAAATTCAGAAAAGCAGCATCGAGATGCAAACAAACAAAGGGTTGCAAGTGACACTGAGATGGTTATGTGAAGTTTACTGCTCCGCTTCAGTGGTGGTTCCTTTTTCCGTAGGCAACTCGATCAAACAACAACACTAACACTTTTCAAACAAACTACTCATCGTCTCATCCAAGGTCTTTAATCGGAGGCCAGGTAGGCCAAGAGGTCATAGGTTCGAGAGACAGACTTGCAGTTCCCAACTTGTTAATGTCTATTTTTAAATACTCATGTCAAGTCATTAGATAATCACCTGATGGCAGATACCCCTGAGTTCAAGGGGCCGCAGAAAGTGTACACGGTGATATACGACGGACCGGTCTGCTTAAAGCAAGACCTAACCGTCTAAACCTAGATCACTACGGTCAAAATCCAGCCTGTTTGTCTGTTGATGCTGTTCGACGTGCGCAATTAAAAACAAGACACAAATGACGAAATACGTAAATGCGTTTGACACCATCGGCTTTCGGCGGTCAAGTTTTACGGCCAAAGAACGAAACTGTTTTAACCAGTAGTCTACAAGGGCAACCTATGAGATAAAGTGCAAACTTTGAACGCTAAAGATCACTTAAGTTCGTGACTACTGCTACGATTATTTGAAGCAAACCCATATGAACAATCCCGTTGATCGGACGCTAAAAATCGGAAATAATGAAAATGAGTGAAAAAAGACAGCACATCTACAACATAAACGTGAACAGAAAATTCACCGTTGAGCCGTATCAGTGGTGTAACGACTCGCACTATCGTTGAACTTAACAATAGCTCAAACAATGATACAATAACCAATAAAGAAAGCACATAAGAAATAAATACGCGGAGAAAACAAACGAAAATTACAAGGAAAAGTAAACAATCGTGTGTAATTTGAAACATTGAGTCCCTTTTGGCCATTTGAACAGAATAGTCAGAAGAAGAAAACATAACCAACAAGACCTAAATGAAACGATTAAAAGTACAAGTCGGGCTGGATCGTGATTGGTACTCACGGCTAAACCCACGGTAAATAAAGTCAGTTGTTTTTGTGCACATAAGACCGGCTGTCGACGGCTGATCAACAAGGCTTCAGTATACTTGAGAATTTGTGGGCTGTGAGCGTTCGTCGAGACCTTAAACGAGGATGTGACATTGACACTGTGACCTGTAGTCGATAAGTGCCTTGCAATGGATGAAGCGGCGTTTCGTCCTCGCTGAGTGTCACTCACTGGTGGATTAGTCAGTGCAACCATCAACCACTTTGGGATGTGCTCCTTGGCCCTGGTTATAAGCATCCTTTCTGTTCTACCAATGTAAGTGTCTCCGCAACTGCAAGAAAACTGACAGATACAACGGCTGGTAGAAAACATCGGGGTTTGATTTTTGACCGGGGGTAGAGGTAACTTAGTGGTTTGTGACAGCAGGACAAGCTTTGCTGCATTGTACACCCGTTTTAACGTGGCGCTAATAGTCTTTTCAAAGGTGTTCATCAAACTCTCACCTTTGAAGGGGAGTTTGATGTAAACAGCCTTTTTAGAAACTTCCACAGTTGCACTTTTCGTAGAAGTAAATTTGCTCCATTTCCGAATGAAACGTTCTGGGAAATTGTTAGCAAGAAGCGTCCCATACAACACTGTTTGTTCAGCTTGTAATCTATCTTCGGAACATATTCTTGACGCTCTGTACTAGTGACCTTTTGTATGCAACGGGAGCAAAACTCATGAAGTTCATGTATTGTCCCGTCCATGTTGGTTTACGGTACACTGAACGTTCGATAAATCCGTCCGAACGGCGTCTAACTAGAATGTCCAAGAAAGGCAAACTGTTCTCACCTTCATACTCAACTGTGACTGATATATTCGGATGGACTGAGTTGAAAGCTTGAAACGTTATTTCCACTTGCTTCTTCTCTTGTCCAATCAAGAACATGTTATCGACATAACGTTTGTAGAGTTTCAGTCCATCTACAACTGGAAGTAGCGACTGTTCAACTTTGGCCATGAACATATCAGCTAAAACAGAACAGAGTGGGCTCCCCATGGCTACGTCATCTATGTGTTGGAAACTCTTATCCGAAAAATAGAACCTCACATTTTCCGTGCATAATAAAAGTAAACGCTTCAAATAGTCAGCAGGAATTGGAAGATAAATGGAATTGGAGAAAGCGAAATCACATATAAAATCTATCGTTTCTCGTAGTGACACGTTTGTAAACAAAGAATTAACATCGACAGAGCACATTTTGTCTCCGGAAGTATTCAGGTTTTCAATATACGGTATCAATTCAAAAGTGCCTTTCAATGTATGCACACATAGTTTCTGTCGAAGAGGTTTTAAAATGTCAACCACAAATTCTCAAGTATACTGAAGCCTTGTTGATCAGCCGTCGACAGCCGGTCTTATGTGCACAAAAACAACTGACTTTATTTACCGTGGGTTTAGCCGTGAGTGCCAATCACGATCCAGCCCGACTTGTACTTTTAATCGTTTCATTTAGGTCTTGTTGGTTATGTTTTCATACTAGTCACACGTTTACGACTGACGAGAGTGTGCGAAATGAATTCATATCGTAATTTGTGTCTTCTGACTATTCTATTCAAATCGTATGTAAACTCGCCGTTGACTGTGACAAACAACATATCCGAGAGCATTCCCAAACAGCGGTGTGAAAGGTCGCGAATTCCCCAACCTGATACGTTCAGCAGAGTGGTCAAGGCTACTATCACTTATCAACACGTCAGAGCTCGAGATTATTTTCACACATCAACAGCCACAAGCACTGTCCAACTTCACAGTTAACAAGATTCGATTTCATTATGGATTTACATTAGCTTTTCCGACCGTAACAATAAACAAGTAAATGAAAGTATCATTAGGCCCAGGTGTTTCTGTTTAAAAATAACTGTAGGCACACCCAAAGTAGGAAACATTCGGACTGAAAACACAGTTTAAACAATCACATCACAACGTACAAAACTGCTAGTCCCATTGCACCGTTTGCATAAAACTAGACAAAGCCCTGGTCTATTGAGACTACAGACATGCAGTAGATGGGCGACAGAAGAAGCGACAACATGAACTCAGTCGGACGTTACAAACGAGCGCATGCATGAGTGACTGTGTAGTAATCAAAGTGTCGAAAAGTACGCATAAGCAGAAGACCAGTATGAATACATATACTTCTGTGTGAGAGTTGAGTATCTGGTGGCGTGGCAACAATAATTACGACAGCTGACGATGAGTTCAAGTTAGGCTTTAACATACGGTGGACAATGTTAGGTCTTACTTGAGTCAGAAAATCGGCCGTCAGAACACGGCAGCAGGCATGCAAAGCTAATTGGGCACAGTCTCTTCGTGCGCTATTCTTTGCCCAATGCATCCAGGAGTCGACCAATTTGGTAAGCCGTGAGGTTGTCAAGTTCAAATCATTCACCGTGGTCAGTAGTCGAGAACCGACGGAATCCAACCGTTTCAGTATTAAGGCTGGAGCTCGTTCATTGTGAACATCCACAGAAGTATTTTCACTTTTCGGTGTCTTCAAGGCCTTTCGCCGCTGGCGTTTGCCTGCCGACAGATGCGAGTGGCTGAGAAAGACGATAAACACAATACATATGATACAATCAAACAGACACGTGACGACAACGCAAGCTCATACAGTACGTAAATGAAAAGCGGATTGATTACCTGCGTGGACAAAGGATACACCGGATCATGGAAACAAACAAACAAGACAGAGAAAGTACTTCGTATAAGGAACCCAGTAGAAGCAGAACCCCAGCAGGGTGACAGGCAATTTCTGACGAGGGACAATTTGAGGCAGCATTTTCCTGAGGTTTTGTAGGAGTTGGAATGTCATCCAAGTTTAGTGCATTCTTTGCAGCATGCTGGTTGTCATCTGGGGATATTTCGAACGACGTGAAAGCATGAGGATTGCCCAGAACATTCAAGGCGGCACGCTCTTGTTCCTCAGAAAAGTGCTCTAGAATGAGAGAGCAATATGGGCACACATGAGTTAAAAAAAGGGGTAGATATGTGAACACTGAGTGACGATGTGAGACGGTAGTACAAAACGAGTACGACCATATAATGAAGGTGAACCGTTAACGACAGTTAGGTAAGTGAAACTGCACACGAACTGTTGTTAGTCAGCCGTTGTTTGCTTCACGTGGAGGTGTGCCTACTCTGGACTTGATGGGCAGTTGCTAAGAGGTTCCCGTTCCATCAACAGGTCATTGTATTAATTTGTGTGCTTGCAGTTGGTAACTTTCTAAACATATTTTACCAAAACTATCGGATTACTGGCCACTTTAATCCTTTAAACCCTTCGAAATACAGAACCGGATACGTCCACGCAGTGAAAGGCGTGAGAAAACTGTTCAGATGATGACGTCTTACTATCGTTGATAGCATCGTTAGATTGGTGTAAGCACCTTGATGTTGACCGTCTGAGTATAGATATAATTGTTTTTAGTACTTGAACCTCATCCTGTTCCTATCTTTTCTCCCCTTCTTTCCCTCGCTTGATTAGTTGTTTTTGTTCTTCACCGTTGTGACAATTAGACATCAGTGTTGATGATCATGACGGAACGATTTCTTTTAATTGGTAATGCTTTGCTGGGACAACGACCAAGAAAAGTAGGTATATGATTTCAAGTGTCCAGTAGCTGATAAAATTTAAACGTATATTCGCCCCATAATTTAAATGATAACACCATTACATAGTGTCGGTTTAATAAGTCCAACGACTTAAGATCACGTATAAATTTTGGGCGGTTCCTGAAGTATTTTTTATCGCCATAACGTTATGATGAAGGGTACGATGATTATTCAGTATTTTTAGCGACGATAATATCATTGAAGAGTTCAAGGAGAAGGGGGACTTAGGTGGAAATGAAAATGGATAGGATTAATAATGGCGAATGACTGATGGCCTTCGCAAAACGCTGGCTTAGAGCAAATGTTTGGAAACTTGAAAAGTTATAGGATGCGCTGTAGATACAACCTTGCAACACACAATACAAGCCATATAAAACCATGACTATGGAAAAAACGGATGATTTGAACAGGAGACAACCATGAAAAATTCCCGTAGGTTGTGGTGCCATAGAACACAAAGCCATCAGAATTTTTAATCATCTGAAGGAGTCAAGTCCAAACACAACACGCAAAAGTGAGTCTCCAGAAAGAAAGAAGTTGAGGAAGCCGGGTTACTAGCACAGTATGAAAATCAACCATCGATGGAGTGAAAGGCAGAACACAATTTCTCAAACAATCCGTCGACTACGATAACAAGCTTTACGACGCACGAACGTCCACATAATAAAGACAACACACTGTCACGCTCACGACGCCCCACTCAGTCAAATTAAACTTAATAAGACCGGCACGGAACGAAGTGATCACCACGGGTGTTTGCTGCTGGTTAAATGAGCATGGAGTGTGGACAATCCAATGAAATGTTCCATAATCAGTTCATACCATTCCCGCTGCTCGTCCTGGATTGTACACGGATGAATATTATGGTCTGTGACCATGCTGTACTGACTCGTCTGTTACTATGAATTAAAAATCAGCGATGACTGATCGAAACTGCCGTATTACACACAAGCGGAGGTGATTGAACGTTCAGATCTTATAATTCGGTCATGCTTAGTGTGAGGTCAAGGCACAACACGGCTGTCTCATGAAAATGTGGTCGGAAACTTAGTCCGAACAATGGCAAGGATATGCACTGTCGATGAACTTTAACAAGAGTAAAACTTGAGTTTAGTGTTGGTTGCAGTCTATGGGAATGCGATAGCTGCGATCAACTGTGAGTGATGTTTAGTTTGTATTAACCGGAATCTTCTACTACTCATCGGCACTCTTTCATTATACACCTCAACGTCGCTGACATAAACGAATCCCCATACGGTCTATATTTTGAACAACTGGGTAATTTTTCGACCTCCGGCAGCACCATTTGCTTAAAGTGAATGCAACAGAGTATAGACGAGATAGTCAAGTTGTATAGTTCTTAAAAGGCTCGGCTGCGGTGTAAACGAATGGATAGTTAAACTACAGGCTATCCACACCATCGTACCTCAGCACGCAGCAACAACGGTTGAAAGTTTTCACCGCGCTGATTGCGTAGCATTGGAAATAATCGAAAATCCAGGGCGTGTAGTTCTACACGTTCACACAATAATGACAATACATACCGATTTGTGAAAGAGAGCATTTAGATGTTGCCTGCGAATAACAACGAATCAGAAATGAAGTCGGTACAGCTGTTTAGAGAAGAGCGATAAATCTGCCGTCGTAACTTGCACGTGATGACACATCGTCCGTTGAGAATGTAGTAATGATTTAGTAGGCAGGACTGTCTTCTCGGAGAAAGTGTTCAGCATAATATGATGAGTCTACCTTTGAATATGCTTCTAGTCACCCTAGAAATTGGGAATTCTTGAAAACGAGTCTTTTTCTTATGTGGACCGAAGGTAATTAAGAAGCAACAGATAAACAGGAAAGTTATTGTTATTACTGTGTGGCTTGCATAGTAGTGTCTAATGAGCAAGTGGCAGACAAACGGAAGAAGTATCGCGGTGGCTCACGAGGTTAGCCGAGGAAGCAAATGAACGCCAATGAATAGGGCTGGTGTTGCACACCGCACCAGCGAATATAGCAACAAACCGCAGCAACAACTCGTCAGATATAAGGGTGTTCGATATGCATAACTTATCTAGTAGGATTAACGGAAAGTGGTTGTTGAAAATGGGCACTGGAACCTATGAGCATGCGAATGAGGCTTACTATACGATAGAGGTAGATTGCGTCGTGTGTTCACGCTTGCGTAACTGACAGGACACTGAAGACGTAACCTGGAAAGCGTATCGTAATAATGTGAACTAGAGTTTCCATATGCATAACGTGTTTACGAACGACTGCCAGAGAAAGGCTTTTTTAACTAAATAATTCACTGAACTTGACGGTTATGAATGAGATACTTCAGTCGATAAAGGTGGGGTGACAAGTACGTGGCATCGTCTTCGACACTAAACCTCACTCCATCTATGACATCAAATTTCGTACTACTGTCCTGTTGAATCCCCTTATCACTCCAAGAGGGTAATACTGTTCAATTCTGGAAATATTGGATAAGGCGAGAGAATGTTGATGCCAAGCCTTGAGTTTATGGAGTGTTACCGGCCTTCTGGCTGGACCCAAAAGATCGTGTACACTTGTGGCACAAACTCGAGGTAAACTACCGTGCGATATAGATCAAGTCATGTGTATACTTAGCGCTGTCAAGCAATCCAAATCGAGGCAAAAACAGTCGGCGTATTCGAAGTTCAAGCTGACAAAAGATGTGATTAGCAATGAATTACAATGCCATTGAGTTGTCTGCAGTTTACTGGTTGTGATGTTCAAGGCAAGCACGTCACAGGACGTCTGACATAGATGTATTAACGTACTTACATACTAATGGAAGACAATCGGAGAAACTCACTAATCACTCACCGAGTCCATCAGAGAGCAGCCGATGTAAACCATGAACAAGACTGATGCCTGCACTAAGCACAGCTCCAAAAGGGCCGCGCAGGTAAAGCGATACCATTCGTGTAGGAGGAAGTTGAACTGGAGTATTGAAAATACGATTCGGTGGCAGAAGCAAGCTCTGTGCCTGGGTAATTGAGACGGGGAACGAGATAGCTATACAACGAGAAATGATGCATACTCGAAAAAGTACAATGAGCAAACAAATTAAGTCAGTCACCTGAAATGTGACATCGGATTCAGTGGTCTATTGGAAATATTTTGGAGCGTGACTTACTGATAGCCGTTCCTCTTCCATGAAACCAATTATAAATAAACTGAGACAAACATACTATTTTTTGGAAATAGACAGAACTGGACATCGTATATTTTCAAACTTCCAAAAGGTATTGGGTAGTAGAACTTTGAATTTCTTGCGTTAAAACAAACGGAACCCTCCTTGGTTATTCTGTGAACGAACAGAACATGTCAAATCGACAGTATAAAGATAAGCAAGACCCTTTAAAGTATTTTCTACAAGAATAATAAGCCAGAAGCAGAAATGAAAGAGATCCGATCAAAAGGTATCTAGATTGTTCAGTGTGTAAAAGAATAACAAGTAGGCTTACTAATTTATCGACATTAAATGACTCGAGCTCGGCGGAAGACGATGCAAACGAACGCATTTTCCGAAGTTTCTCGGTCGTTAGGCCAATATGTTCTGACGCACGAGACGAACGCTCATCTGGCGCTGCATATGTGTCCTCCACCTGCGTTGTGTTTTCCAGTCGATCACCGAGTTTCACCGCACCCATTACAAGTTCAGCACAATAACGAATGGCGCTAACTGTGATCCGACGAAGACGAATCCACTGTACCTGTGTCCACGGAAATGAGAGCGAAGACAAAAAAGTGCATTTGGTGACCAGTGAAATATGACAGGTTTGAATGTAGAAGCGCGGACTGAATTTTACCTGAATTAATGAATGTTACAATGGCACTCTTTCGAGTGTACAACACCGAAGAGAACGAAGAGTGCATGATATTGTCAGACTAATGGAACCTTGCAGTACAGAGCCAGATAACTAGGACACAAACCTAAGGATATGGGGATGCTCATGGTTATCGGTGAGCTAATTGGAGCTATGCAACAAATACGGTATGAAATGAGATGATCATCAGTCCGAGGTGTACAGTCTACGATAACTCGATTGGGTCTAATCTGACAGCAAAATGCTATAAAGTAACACAAGTAACGTGGAGGTTTTTAAAAATTCCAACGCCAAGGTCTGTTACGACGTGACGTTAAGTTTGATAATGTCAAGTCGTCCGAACCAGAAACCGAGTAACCGATAGCTTACGATGTCATAGCTGAACTAGCTTGAAATAGCAATGGTAACGGTTGAAAATTAAGTGTCATACAGCGGTTCAATGCAGTGATTTGTTGTGTGAGCTACACTTGGTGGAAGAGAAACGAGATAACCGATCAAAACTCAGTGTTGTCTTGCTCAGTTGCGATCCCCCTGGACGATGGGTCTCACAACACAAAACTATTTAAGCCGGAATAATTCACCCAACTGGATGGGTACCAAAAGCCCGAGGAATATGGCAAACTCAACATAATCCAGCCATCTTTAGTTTAAATTAAAGAAGTGAAGGAGAAGTCGTGACCTCATAAAGGATAACTATGGGGCCTAGAAAAAGGGAGAGTGTGGTAATCGCAAATATCGCAGGTAACGAACCCTGATGATGAGTATCATGTGATCGAAACTAAAACCACCCGAAAGGCTGTTAAAGAGACATCCGAAAATAAATATTATATTCGATGCAGCGGAAGTCGTGACTACATAATCACTTGGCAATAGGGGACGTGGTAAACTGATAAGGTATGATTAAGTCGATGAGTTTTGATGGGAAAAATTTAACCGGTGAAATGCAACAGAACACCGAACAGCAGAATCCATGAAATAATACTTACAATATGAGCGAATGAATCTTCTTGAGAAAGAAGCTCCGAAGTCGACCTGAATCGAGAAAAATTACCTAATTAGGGGGAAACGTTAAGAAGTGAACTTACGGATCGAACGAAGTTGAAACGGAGAAGTCACGACAATCGGCAACATTTTCCAACCGCTTTTCAACTGCCAAAAAAGAGCAAATACTCGGTGTAGCACACGGCGAAAAAGAAAACTAATGGATAATTTACAATGTTGCCAATAAATGTGAGAAAATAATAATCCGAATCAATTTGTTCTTCGCCCTCTCTTCGCTCATTCTAGGTCACGGACATTGGATATGCCCACCCTTCCGGTGATATGTTGAACTAAGTGCGATCTGCTGTCAAGCAGTAAAAGAAGTTTGTGTTAGGTGTACTGAGTACACAATGATTATAATCCAGAACAAATCTGCAACAGTGCAGTTGATGGAAACGTTACCTACATCACCCGAGAGTGACTTCAACTAGGGCGTACAAACGAGTGTCGAAAAACCTGGGAAACGGAATAATTAACTGGTGTTTGAAATTGATCAGTTAAAACAGTGAATTAGGAAAACCAGGAGCATATCAAGAGCAGCTAGAAGCGGAAACTCGGCGTAGGATCAGTCTCCTGTGAATCACTAAGGCCAAACCGCTTTCCATGTTGATGGCAATGACACGCAAAAACGACATCCTGATGGTTGTATGAATACCACAAGCGGAACTATATAAGGGCCATCACGAAACGTTAGATATCCAGTGGTGCGCTCAGACCAGGCTACGGGAGGAAACATGGGGGCGAAATGTGCACAGAATAAAGGACCGTCTTCCTGCCAAAAACCTGGGGAAATGACTTGGGAGCCGACCACGAAAAACCTGTCACACGGCTGGTCGACAGCCCCCTAGGAAAGTGGGCGTCATGGGAGTTAACCTACTGGGAGCATGCAATTTTCTCGTTGAGATAAAAGCAGACAAATAAGTCCAAAAACACCAGGATCACAATGAATGAAACCATCCCAGTTAGTAAAAAGAAGTACTGCATATCCTTGCTATTGCCGGGACTAGAACTCCGGCCACGTTTTCATGAGGCAACCGTGTTCACCACTGCGCCGTTGACCTCACATTAGGCAGGACCGAATTATCATATACGAACACTCGACCACTTTTCCTTGTGAGTGATGATCAAGTTGTCCGATTGTCTCGATAGGAGACACAGTTACTGTCTGTTAACTCCGATCGATAACCCCGCGATTAGGACTTCCTAGACAGGTCGAAATCTCCGATCTCATTAAACCTGCTAGGCAATATTTTAAGTTACTGACGACAGCGAAACTCGGGTCTAGTGCTTCTTCTAGAAAGGGACCGAATAGTAAGTCTATGAGTGCTACACCTGCGGTCAACTGTAGGCGATAATCAACTTGAAATTAACCAAATCTCCGACTACTCATCAATACCTTGATAGTGTAAGTTAGACAATGTTCATGACCAAGTCGATAGGTAACGACAGATCGAACAAGTGCAGTGTCACTCTATAGCCAACCCGCAATCAACACAATGAGCGTCATTCAACTATTCTCATTAGATGCGTGATATCTACTCCAGGTTACAACCAAAGGATGGTAATTAAGACTTTTTAATTGAGGTGAAATTACTTGTTCCTATTAGGTCGAATTAACAGCACAGATGATAGGGTACCCTCCGTAAATATTGTGGCTTACGGTTCTCATATGATAATTTAGTCAAGTCCAGTGAGGTGTCAGGATAGTGTCCGCCATTACATTCGAGTAGGTCAGGGATAGGGTTAACATGAAGTACAACATCTCACCTTTGTTAGCAGCTTTCGGATTTAGATAAAGTAAACAGTCAAACTCCTTCAGAAAGAAGCATTAGACCCGAAGTTCGCTCTCTTTAGAGCTTTCAGTAGTGCACATCCTTGCTACAACTGGAACTAGAATTGAGGCCACACTTGCATGAGATATCTGTTTTGACCAATACGCCGTTGACCTTACAATATGTACGACCAAATAGTCACATGTGAATGCTCCGCTATTTTCGCCTGCGAGTAATGACTCTGTGTGATCGCCTCGAGAGGAGACACAGTAACTGTCCTGTTAACTCCAATCGATGACCCCTCGACTAAGACTTCGGTTTCATAAAACCTGTTGAGCAACAGTTTAGGCTATCGATGAACGGTCGGAGATTCGGTTAATTCCAAAGTGAGCATCGTCCATATTTGATCCCTAACTTACTAAAGTTCTTCGGCACTGTATATCCCGGATAGTGACTAAGCAGCGCAGAATATCTCTTAAGTGAGGTAGCTGATTGAGCGTTTACACCGTAGGCGACGTAATGTGGATAACATAGCGGTTCAGATCTTGAGACTAATCGGAAATATACTGTTGAGTTCTAATACAGCTTAAATTCAGTATCGCACAACAACGCGAATAAGACTGCACGACAACATATGAACGAGAAAAGCGCTACACGCCATATCTAACTTTGGAAAAATGAATGCACACTAGATTGGAAAAACTTACCAAGATCTAACTCCTTCGCGGCATCACTCAAACACTCCAAAACGGAGTCGAAACTGATTTTGAAAAAGTTGAAAAATCACGGAAACATAAAAATACAAGAAGAATACAAAACAGATATGAACAACTCAATACAGATCGATTTGAACTACCAGAGTTGAATAAACCAAAACTGTCGGTTGAGATAAGAGATAAGACTGTGAACAAAACAGGAGAACATATAAGTGGGTGCATGCAATTTTGGCACCGAGAAAGGTGCTGTCCACGTATTGAAACTTCACAGAATGACTCAGGTTACTACGGACATCAAAGAAACACCATGGATTTGTCAATGACTGCTGAACCAGCTTCGCTGCAACCTGTTGTGAACAGTCCGTAATTTAGGTAACAGTTGCTTTTTGCCGTCACTAGACTAGAAACTTCTACATATGTCCCATAATCATACAGAATACATGTCTTCAGTACGACCACGTGGTCAATAGCAAGTCCGTATACTTTCTCCCATGCATTCCGTTAGTACCAACGTAAACCTGATATAATCGCGGTTCGTGATGCAAAGTAAGCGATAGATGATAACTGACTGGTGGACAAACATAATCGAAAGACATCCTGTAGTAACAAGATCTGAAGGCACGGTACCGACTCCAACATCGCAACCATAGTCATTTATACACACTGTAAACTGCCACATGAGCATTACTGCTCATAAACTAAGAACTATGTAGAGTTACCCAAGTGAGCCTAGTTTTTGAGTAGGACATAGTGTTGAAGCAATCAGTGCACAATGCTCACCACAAATCGAACACGACTCACAACTGATCGCGGTTTTCACATTCCCACAAACTTCTCAGCCACCATCTTCTATAAAATCAATACAATCCAGTTTCGCTTTTGGTAAAGCTCGTCCGCAATGTACGTCATCCACGCAGACAATTATGAGCATCTCGAGAATTAGTAACTTTTCAACATGGTCTGGCTATCTCCACGGTGAACCCATCATGACCACACCAACAATTCGATGATGGCGCGGGAGGATAGCAAGTTTTTCAAGTATCCTCACAAACTTGTTTGCCTGAATTCAGTTGCTGTCCTTACTGAGGGAGCACATCTCAAACTTGTAGACTGACTTTTGAGAATACACCTTTTCGAATTTTACTTTTCGTGTTTCGATGTGTCGTTGCAAGTGTTTGCATTTCTTTTCGGCAGAGATTGCATAATTCGCATCGAGAAATAAAAATGGAAGCAACATACAAGTAGTAGGTCATAGTCAACGCTGAACCAAAACCCCATGCGTCATCACGCACCCCAGATTCCCAAGTCTACAAGAACCAACTGTGGAAGAGAAGCTGTAAGGTACGGAAGAGGCTGGTAACCATCTTGATAAGTTATCGGGACGTTAAACAGAAAATCTGATGAGTAGTTGACGATTTTGGTTTTCATACATATTGAATGTCACCCACAACCGATCGCAGTAGTCGAATTCTCATAGACTTTCCAGTCGGCCGATTGCGAAAAGAAGCATTAGACTCGAGTTTCACTCTCACTAAAGCTCATCAGTAGTACATACCCTTGCCATAGCTGGAACTAAAACTCCGGCCACGCTTTCATGGGGCAACCTGTGTTGACCACTGCGTCAACGACCTTACATTAGGAGTTTTAGTCCCGGCTGTGATGAGGATATGCACTACTGACGAGCTCTAATTAGAGCGAAACTCGAGTCTATTGCTTCTTTTCGAAAGGGGTCGACTGGAAAATCTATGAGAATCCGACGGCTGTGATCAATTGTGGGTGATGTTCAATCTATATGAAACAGGAAATCACTAACATAAAACAAATTGCTGAAATAGGGTCAACACCACATTTTGGCTTAATGAGGGATGTGACGATCGATGTGCAACGTAAACATAATACAGCACGCTGAAATTGTGTGCACTGAGTACGGACCAGGCGACGGACGTACTCACAGACTACCACAGTTGTTTGGGGAGATGGCTCGACGAAGGGCAAAGCACTTTTGCGAGCAGTCATCAATACTGCTAATGTTATTGTCTGAGTGCGCAAGTTTTAGCGTTGAATGGTCTATGGCCTGAGCACGGATGCACCTGTTACGACAGTAGTTTTACACTGTTCGCAAGTAAAGTCAATCAAATATACTGCGAATAAAATAATGTGCATTAAGGTGGTAGACATCACAAAGTTCAAATGATACACGAACAAACGTGTGAGAACTAACATCAGAGATGTCAGGCATGTCGGATATGTGTAATTATGATACATGATTGACAGTAATACAAACACAAACTAACCTATAGAAAATACTTCTTGCTCCAAACAATATTTGTCAACGAGGGTTTCAGCAGACCGTGCACTAACTTAGTGGTGTTTTTGCAACACAATAAGAAACAGTTAATGACGATATGCCGATGTGTATGGCTAACATAACGCTTGAGTCTGACAATATTCTAAGTTTATGAAGGTGAACAAGATTGCTGAATGTACGCCTGAGAAAAAAATTCCAGAGGAAATGGCCTTAGGTACAGCTCTGACTGCAGCAAGAAATGGGAGACTACTCATAGGCGGATGAAGAAATGAACTGTTTGTGTTGGTTAATCATGTAAATAAAGAAACTTATAATGTGTTGCAGACTGGCCTGTTGCCACTGTTCAACAGGATACATGAACGTATTCCACACAGTAACAAAATCAAACAACACATGTATCAGCCACAATAACACTGTAGACAGTGCCACAGTTTGCAAATCCACTTAATCGAATTCAGAATGGCTTGTTAAAAGGTAATGTCGTTAGGCGTTTCCACGTTGGGAGATCGAAGCGGCCTACAGAAAGGTTAGCCTATGGACAAAACAAGTCACTACTTCATTCACATTGTGAAGAGAAGACTGGAAGATGCAAATGCCGTTCGGAGAAGTTTAACTTTCCCAGAAGTGATCTATGTTTTGAAGTTTTTCCCAAAAAAATATCGCATGATTTTTAAACAGCTTTTTGCACAATTATTGTGAGAACTCCCGTCCACCACCAGTGCTCTGATGATGAGTCGATCTTACTTTTACGAAATCAGTTTCGTTGATTCAGGGTAGGGCCGTGAAACAGTCATGAAAACAGTCACGGCACTTGTAGTTTGGGACTTCTGAGTTCAGCATCACCGCAATGTCATCTATTGTCATGACTAAATTCCGTTAACTGCGGTTCGCGTTGTCGTAATCATTCTTTGAGGTAATCGTTTTGCTTTTTGGATGAGCGAGACAACGTGGACAACTTTCAGTGTAAATATCAACCACTTCGAAAATGATGTGTTTACTGCCCCACACGAACAGTCTGTAAAGTGAGTTATTTAATAACAGTATATATCAGGAACAGCAACTATCTGACGGGTAATGCCGTTCCTACACGATATCTTTCCTCACAGTGTGGTAGCTTTGTTCCCTCCACGATAAGCCCATATAACAACTCAATCATATGGAGTTTTGAAAGCCCCTTTAAAAAGTGTTGTAATTGAGCTATCTGGCTTATTGCATACAAACTGGGATGACGCTTTGCTTCCACTAGCCGGGATCGTTTGAACTGATATCCGTACGTTTTACAAGCTAACCTAGAAAATAGACAATAGTTACAGGTGATTTTGTGCTAGCCAGATGTGCTACTCTTTTTTTCAACTACCAACTCTTGTCTTACGCTGTCCCGAAAGGACAGGAAGTGAAGCTAACACGACACTACAAAGTGGCAAGGAAATGGATTCGTAGTGGTCGCAACTTTCGAGCAACCTACGTAACTTCAGAAATGAAACATACTGTGTGCTATTTGGTGATATTTAGATGAATCAAAAGATCAATAACACAACGGAGTTGAGAAAGTATTTTTTTATTTCCGATGTTTCGGTTACCGCGGGTAGCATTTATCAAGACAATTTTTTAATCAACTAACTACACGAGTAGGGTATGGTAGTAGGAATTAATACAAACAGGTGACTGTCGTTGACTATTTATCAGCTAGTCATCGAGTCCATGTGCTTATGAGATCGCCCGTGACATTACCACAGACAATGTGCCTGCCACTTATATCGGATTCATCCTGTATCGCGCCGTCATGTTTATTCAGTCATGTGGTTTAGCATATCCAAACGAACAAGAGGTTGGCACGAGAACTGTGGTTGACACGGGCAGGGTGTGTGCAGACAGCGAGGGATTCCGCGTGCATCCGTTCGGTGTAACACTTGAAACCTTGCTGTAAGATCCGGACGTTATCATAATCGATTTTATGAGCTCCAGCTGCATGAGTGAAGTAGTTCCTACTACCATGTCTTAATTGTGCAAACATATGCTTGAAAAATTGACTTGACAAAGGTTACCCGTGGTAATCAAAAGATCGGGAAAAAACACCTTTTCCCCAAAGTCGCTGTCTTATTGAGTTGTTGATTTATCTAAATTTAAGCAACTGCTATCGCAATAGTAGAGGCAGGGTGAGGAAACCCAACAAAAGCTTATGGAAGCAATGAAACAACAGTTGACAACTCAGAAGTTGACTGCCAACACAAATGTCATGATAGTTTGTTGCAGAAACGGTGGAAAGCTCAATAAAAAAATTTGCGTACGAGCCCAGATTGGGCCCAACATTCGAAGCGTGTTCCAAAAAATACGATTGCACTTTCCGGACCGACTATGACAAACAGGATGAATTTCAAGCTAAACATCACTCGCAATTGATCGCAGCTGACACATTTCCAGTCGGCTCCTTTCGAAAAGAAGCACTAGACTCGAGTTTCGCTCTCATTAGAGCCCGTCAGCAGTGCATATCCTTGCCAGTGCCGGGACTAGAACTTACGTCACGCTTTCGTGAGGCAACCGTATTTACCACTGTGCAATTGACCTTACATTAGGCACGACCGAATTACCATATACGAACACTCAAACATTTTCGCTTGTGAGTAATGATGTTCAACTTGAAATTAACCAAATCCCCGACTACTCATCAGTAAACAGGATGAAGTCTGAAAAATCGGAGAGCTGATGCGTACAGTAGAGCAGGAATAAGTTATCGAGTTCATTTGCTCAAGAATACATGGGATCCAAAGTTTCGTGAGACTACGCACATGTTGATCAACAAGATTGGCCATCAGTCCTCACTGTTCAATATAAATGCATGAAAGTGGTGAAGAATGGCGCTAACTACCTCGTGGTTTCCGCGGGACTAGGGAAAACGCTTCAAGCTACGTAACACAACCAACCAGCTAAAATACCTACTATTCGCCTGTGGGATTCGATGAGTTCAGGATGCAGATGTCCGCCTACGCAATTTGGACAGAATCCATAAAAGATTCTCAAAACAGTTACAACGTAATGTCAACACTCAACGTCAAACATGACGAGGTCAATGATAGAACCATCATCGGAGGAATTTCCGGCAGAATTTTGAAGTTATGGTGGATAGTTGATTACGCAATCACTTCGGACAGCGTTAAGATAAAGAACACTCATCAGTTCATTCACTGCCCCCAGCTGGACTTGATAGAAAAGCTGCAGTCCCAGCTAGAAACACACCAAACTGAAGCAATTGCAGTGGTATTAAGTTTACAACTGACCGATCACCCGAAGACGTCACAAGTATCAGTTTTTGTAGGCACACTTTAATGTTGTACACAAAGGAAAGCCAGTCTGATATTAGGCTAAAACACGCAGCCCGTACTTTGACCTAAGTGACAAATACCCCACAGTTCGTTCCCTGTTGTTGATCGTGAAATTGAACCGCTTCAGGAGACAGGCATTATTCTCTAGAATGCTCGCCAGGACAGTCTGCTCATCTAATCGTCGGAATATTCGAACATAGAAACGCAACTACCAATTGTCCCGGCTTGAAAAATGGAAATTAGAAGCAGAGGAGGAGGAAAGGAAAGATGAGTGGGCTGGCTTGTTGGGATGGCGACAACTTTGGACCCTTCCAAATCGGTTATGCCGCGGAAAGGTTTGGCTTAGGAGACCACATCAGGAAACTCTCAATCAATAAACAAACCCACCAGGCAACAGAATGAAGGGATTCGTTAGAAGACCCTGCACGGAATCAGTGTCCCAATAAGTTGACTCACTTACCAGTGAACAAGACAGTGATATCTGGCCCCCGTTGGTGCTGCAATCGATGTATACAAAGTATCCGGGAAGTAACGCAAGCTTTATGCCAAACAGTACATCCGAGGTCGTACTCAACTGCTGGGTGATCGGAGTGCGCTTCGTTTGATGGAACCACTTCCAGTCCCATTCTGCTTTATTCAGAAGACACCAATGCTGCAACTACAAAAATAAGGTTGTCTCATTGCCCGAAGCCCAACGCGATACACAATCTTGAGGCAACTGCTTTTTGCCTGAATGTCTTCCCTTGGTTTGTTTGATATGGTCTTAGCTGAAAGGGTGGAAGCTCTAGTACGCATAACTATATGGATCAGTAGAACACACTAGCTTAATCAACAAGCCAAGGTGGTGTAAAAGATCAGGGTTCTTGTTATTATGACTAATAGTCTTAATTATCAGAAGTTGCAGTCAGAATAGCTATGTGCACTGACGTCCCCAAATTACTTAGGAAGAGTGTAAGAAATGAACAAGTCAGGAGAATGAACGTCCAAGGGTCACAAGCATGCGCATTACTATCTTCATTTTTTCGGGTACATAAATCTTTAATGCTCATTTATTGCGAAATATCCGCGCCAAATATAGTACGAATGTAGACAAAAGGTTTGTGTTGTGTTTGACATATTTTGAATCACTGAACTGAGATTAAGACGTTACAAGCAAACTGTAGTGCCTACGTTTAACCCACCTCGGGTGACTCATACAGGGTATTGCGAACGAAATCACATTATTAAACTAAGAAACAGGGGTCACACGGGGTTTACCGTGCGTTGTGTCTAATATGATTGGCTGAGTACAACGATCCCCAAAGGGGAGTGCGAATGATTCAATGTGGAACAGGCGTTTGTGTTTGGTTTACTGAGCGCCTATGCCATAAGATAGACAAGGGCTTGTTATCGCTTCGGTTAACACGTACGTGTTGGGGGTGACTGGCGACGAATTTCGCCCAGCATCGTTCCATAAAGAAAGACAAGTCTTTATGAGTCACCCAAAGTTGATAAAAACATACGTTGTAGCTTTCTGACATTTGTGACCGAGAGAATATACGATAACTTCGCTTGCCGATGTTGCGTTACATCAAGCTGTTCACCGGCAATAAATTCACTCATCCACAAATTTAACGTTGATTAAAACGTATGTAATCGAGGGGTAAATAATATTAACGCTGTATGAGCTACAGAAGTCTCAATGTTAATATGTGTTAGAATTGTGAATGACACTTCCACACCAAGTCATACGCTGCTGATTGGGAAAAATCAACCACCGGACACGAAGACGAATTGATATAATCTATGTTTATAAAGAACAACAGCCTTTCTCAGCGCGGGGGGCGAAGAGGGATTTTGTCAAATTGATCGCAGGGGTTGTCATAAAAAACGACCGTTTCTATGTTCAGACAAGTGTTGGTAGAAATTACGTTTCATGGAAGTAAACATCACAGAAGGCAAGGCCCGAAGTAGGCAAATAGTACGTGGATTATCCTGTGTAACTCTTTAAAACCATTCCTTAAACATGAATGTGTCTTGAAGGATGCTGTGACATATATTCACCCAAGGGTCATTTACAGTAGGATTCTTGAAAAAAATTACACTGATATGCCACACAATCAAAGAACAACTTGTTAAGCGTTTTCTTATAAATATTAGTCTGTGATTCAGCAATTATCAGGAAAAAGTCTTCACAATCCTGATGAACAGATCATTACCAACTCATTTTGGTGCAATCCGTATCTTTAAGAAATCGAGTGACAGCATACTCAGACTTCTGAAGCAATTTGATAATCTTTTATAAATTAAAGGTAAACTTGTGCAAAAGCCAACATGTTGTTTTTTCGAATTTGTTAAACATTGCATCTGGGGGCACAGCAGGATCTGTTTCCGCGGACTGTTTAAGTTCAAGATGAAACATGCTGATTGTTTACCATAAAGTATCTAATCTTCAGGGATTCCAGCTTTAACAGGACCTTCGGTAGACGTGTGCTCAGAAGCGATTTAGTCTTTGGAGAAAAAGCTGTGATGGTGGATATATGAAACCTAGTTGCCAAGTGTTACGGGACAATAAATTATTTATGAAAAAGGTCAGTCCCGTGAACGAGGAAAACTTCGGGAACTGAAATGCCTCTCTTATTCGACGTTCACTTGGTGCAGGTAATGAACTGCCACACTGATTACACGTGCGGTTCCAGCGAATTCAAGGACGTCAGGTTTGACGAAGGGGTTAGCCATGAGAGATACTGGGTTCTGGCGTTGTTGAGTGGTTTTTGTTGATCGATTTGCACATGATGAGCGTAGCCACAAGCAAGGCGCAATGCACAGGGGAGTAGTTGACGCGTTAAGTTATCATGACTTGTATCACACCGGCATGTTAATTTCTCTGTTGATTTCGTTCGGCCCTGTGAGCAGCGGCTTTTATTGGATGACATGCTGGTTCGAGAGTGAACTCTTTAGAAACGAGAAGAGAGGGTCTGCGACCTGCTGTGCAGCACAGCGGTCGTGTATTGACTTCGCAAACTTGTACCGTAAAGTGAGCAGTAGGGTGTTTCACTCTATGCCGAGTGACTTTCTTCCTAGTTCATAATAAACGTTCCGGCATCTGAAATCGGTACGGGAATAAGCTGAAAAAATGACTAGGGTGTAGGATAGCGTAGAGACCAACGCAGAACCATATTTGCTAAAGACAGATATCTCTAATGCGAGACCAACGATGTAGCAATGTGCGGTTTGACAATTGGATCATTAAACTGCCGGAATAAATGTCAGAGTGAATAAATGCACTCTACTTTTCTTCGAGTGGTCGGAAACATCGTCTAATGTTAAACCAAATCGCTCGATCTAGAGACGTAAGCGTCTTCTTACGGACAGCGCTGAGGCTAAGTGGGTGGGTTAGTCATAGTAACAAGCGAGAATCCACTAAGTTTTTATACCCTGTCGGGGTTTCAGCTGAGCTACTGCCAACTTCTGGATATTCCACCACATAGTTGACACATATATCTGTATGTACGTGTCTGGGTGAAACAGTACATACTTACGTGATAGTCCTATAGTTTGGTCGGTCATTTTTACAACTGGCTTCAGCAACTTAGAGAGAAAAAGAGGGTGTCAGGTAACGCTTACCAAATAATTATTAGTTTAACATGAAAACTATACAAGATGGACATGTGGAATATCAAATGATCAAACAGTTTCCTTACGGAATGCAGTACGATTTAACTGACAACCAACAGCATAAATCCATCACACTTGAGACAATCAGGAAAGGAAGACAATAACTCCACTGTGATAAACAGTACCACTAACTCGTAAACACTTTGAGTACGTAGTACGTAAACAATCCACGGAAAGTGACACGCTAAAACGGTATGTAGCTGTGATACAAGAGTTTCGGAGGGAAAATTTAAAGCAGAAAACTTACTCGTCTGGCATAACGGCAACTTGCCAATACACGAGCTCTAAACGAGCCGTTAGAAATACGTCTGCGTGTCGGAGACGTTTGGCAAACTGAGTGAACTCGCGAACCCTGGTGTATGCGGATCGCCTGTAGGCAGCTAAGATTCCTTCCTCGGCCTCGGAAACTGTGGATCCAGACAAGACGTGAAGACGTTGATACAAACCGAGAACGGGAGTGTTGTTGTCCAGTAACGGACCGGAGGGTGTAGAACCAGCCCACAATGTAAGCATCGGGGCCGGAGAAACTAGAAAGTAGCTGCAAAACGAGAATACAAGCAAAAGTACGACTTTAGCTGATTTGGGTTAGTTATCAAACAAACTTAACGGGGGGCGTTAGATAGACTCCACGCATTTTCAACGTTGAATCATAGACAGTTTAGACGTTTGCCGTAGTTGGTTTGAACCAGATTATGTGATTTTCTCCAACGAATAACAATTCAAACCAGTATCCGAAGGAAACGGAATGATTACGCTGAATTCACTACAACTGCACATATCTGAAATATTTCGGGGAGGTAAGAGAGTCTAATTTGCTCCTAATACGACCTGCTGTAGAAACACCCGCAAAAAAAAAACACCTAGATAAAAAATATCAGAAAATCGATGGGTGGCTACGAAGTGGAACATTTTCATTTCTTAAAGAGACGATTCAGCAGCCCGAGCACTATAGATGAGCAAGTATAGAAAAAATTCAAATATGATGAGTTTCTTATGCATGGAGGTTTTTGGAGGTGGTAATTGACACGCCTCCATTACGATTAGAATGAATGGGAGTAACCCGCTGGTTCACTGTAACATGCAGCGACAGGCCTTAGAAAAAGGTAGACTTGAATCTACCGCATCCTTTCGGAGAGGGATAGCCCAGTCATATGTGATCAAATGTGAAAACCGAGATTAAATGTGTACTTGAACTATTAGCATCAAACTGATTTTTCATTTTCGGTTATAAACAATTAACTCTCCACATAGAAAACAATTGAATAAAGTACAACGGTGTTCTTGCGTCTCAGCATAACCGAGTGCTCTGTGAATGACAGAGGGGGTGGGAATAATTTATCACATCCGTAGGATAGACTGAATTCAAAATGGCAACATGAAACATTGTACTGCTTGAACTGCTAGCAGACAACTATAGTCAACAGTGTCACGCCTGCGAGCTCTCGACAAACGGCCCCTAAATGATGACAGGTATAAGTAACTGTTTCTCATCAAAGAAATGAGGGAACGAACGTGTATTCAACTATGAAGCATGCATTCGAGTGTCAAACAATTAACACGATACACCGGTGTATAGAATACTGAAACTAAGAATCCCGTGAAAAGCGGAATAAATATTTCCAGGGTATAATCGAAAACTGAAAAATAACGTTGGAATTTCTAGTGTCCTGACGAAAAACAGAATGATGACGAGGACGGTCCAAACTGTGGGAATTATCGAAGCTAGCACAAAAAGGCAGTTTAGGGAATGTCGACGGGTGCAAGGAGAGTGATCAATATGGAGGCTCCAATGCTTCTGCACCATCCCACAAAATTAGCACAGCGTTTGAGTATACAAATCAAACAGCTTATGATACCCGATTGTGACCACAGATGACTAAAACGGGTTTATGACAGAACCACAACAGAGGCAAATGACGAAGATCCGCGACTACCATTACTCACACTGTTCAGTCCGAATCTGATGGCTTTAAAGAGTCGTTCAAACAACATCTAATAACTAGATTATTACAATTTGGTTGAGATCCAGAAAAGCACAAGAGGGTCTATCAGGTCATCCAAAACCAGTAATGTCTTCAGTACAGAATAATCAAAGCGTCCAATAGCCACACTGCTATGTTAAATAAGAGGAAGATGAAAAAACTCGTCGGAAATCAAACAAATGGTTTACCTAACTAAACTGCACACAATCTACACGCACTGGTAAGAGCGAAGAACGTGATCCAAAAATACAACTCGATAAGAGTTGTCGGTCAGAGATAGTAAAACAGACCGTGCGACTTACCCCAATGAAACATACAACAACTGTTTGATTTGAAGACGATTTGTTTGAGAAAGTGCCAAGTCTGGACAAGCCAGACAATAAGGAGAAAACAGGGAGCATAGGCGAAGACGAAAGTGATGATTATTCGAAGCATGTGAGATACCCAAGTACTGTGTCCAGTAAGCAGCAAGTAAGGTAGAACCGAAAGAGTCACACGATAAACACATGGTGTGCATTTGTTCGACTAGAGAGGAGAGGGCTAAGAGGAGAAATCCGTCTGCCGGATATAGATCAACAGCACCGGGATTGGCATGATCATCACCAAGTTTCTGAGTGAAGTCAGCTATTGATTTTCGTTCAGGGGCGTAGGTCAGATAGGTCCGTATCAGCTGGTCGAGTGGTATGTTATGACCACTAGCCCGAGCTATTTGGTAGACACACAGATGACGGTAAATCTGTTTGCTGTCACTTGGGAACTGTGAACAGAGAGAAGAGTCATGTAAAGAGTGGGTACACCTGCTGTGCTTACAAGTGCATAGTCATTAAAAATCTACACCTAAGAAGAACCTCAGTTTAGGATTAAACTAAAGATGCCCCTATATGGAACAAGCTATTCGTAACCATTGAGAAGAGACCGAGACAGTGACCGTAACTGGTCAAAAATACAAATATTCTTTTTAAAAAGTCGAAATTTTCTGTATCATAAACAAAAAAGTGTTGTTACTTTAAATCTGGCTCAAATTCTCTTCTTCTACTTAATAACATTTTTAGCTTCATTATGAACAAATTATCGCACTGCGTTTAACTTGCGCTGCCTACTTCCAGACGTGGTTAATCGATTTGAGGATGCTACTGAGCGACGGTCAAAAGCATATGGGAAAGATAGTTCACTTATCACCAGTCAATCACATGAGTTGCCTTGTCAGTCTGTGTCATCTGTGGCGTCGAAAAGATGTCCGGTTGTCGCTGGAAGGAAGGGTATATAACGCTTGTGTGCGTTCCATTTTGCTTTATGGTTCGGAAACGTGGACTGTTCGTAACGAAGATATAAGCAAGCTTGCTGTGTTTGACCGTCGCTATCTCCGCCAATTAACCCACTTAAGTGGACTGATCGCGTGAGCAATACGGGCGTTGGCCGGTGCGTATTCCGGAACGCTTAGGATGTGCGATCAATTGGTCAATTAATCACGTGGCACAGCGTGCGATGGTTGGATAACGTACTCCGCATGCTAGCTAGGTGAGCGTTTACCGTAGAGGGCATTATATACTGAAACCACCAACAGTTCTTCGAAAGCACTTGGAGCTCAAACAACAACGTGGTCACGCAGTATGAAGAGCCTGACAGTTCCACTTAGCAAACTGGGGAGGTGTCGCCTGTCTGGATGTGGTCCACGTAATCACTCCAATCGCCGGTTAGAAGCGTTATCCGAGATGGGGGTGTGGCGCAGTCAATGGCGTACCTGCAACTATACTATTTCTAATTCTTTCACTTAATCTTCTTCTACTAACTTTCAACTTTCTTAGTGGCGTTTTCTTCTGATATTCCACGTTACCTTCCACAGTACCTTCTGGTCAGGCTTTGGGCTATTATGATGGTGATGATGAGAATGACGGTCGAAAAGTAACCAACATAAAGATAATCAACGATAGATCGCAAAACGTTTAATTATAAAGTTGCTCAACCACAATAAGTTGTATTTTAATGACAATGACTCACCGTAATATCCGCCTTTTCAATTTCATCCACGACTGCCTTCAAAAACTGAAACATATGTAAGGAGAAAATTGGCACATGATAAGCAAACGCTGTGAGGCACATGTTCGAAATATGATTTTCATACATATGACAAGAGTGGAGAACGGGGTGATGGGAGAAGTAACGGACGGTCTAACTGAAAAAAAAATCAATGTGGACTGTGCATTATGGAATTCGTGCCATCATCGTCTCGCGAAACTTTTTACATTTCCAACCCATCTTCTGACTGCACCTCGTCAAACCCAAAGCGGTCTGCATTCCATCGATGAGCAATTCTCGCGATCGCTTCTGAGAACTCAAAATCTGCTACGGCGGATGCAGTCAGTTAGTAATCTAGTTGACGACAGGTGATTGCGTAGTCAGCAAGCAGCAGTCTATTAGTCATTAAAGATAGCAGCATAGCTCTTAATCAACTTTTAATAGAAATACGAGGAACGTTGGGCACTAGGTTGTGCTCGGCGATACATTTAATTGCCCTCAATTTTCAAACGATTTCCCAAGTGCAACGGTGGGGGTGATTCGATGTCCAATCACGCGCGCTCATAGTTGAAAACAACACCAATCTGTTAATACTAAGCTTTTTCTCACTCTATTGTGCCAAACAGTTTGTTTTAGTTACATCTGATTTACGGTAACAGCAAACCAGAGTTTATCCCCAAGTACTTTAGTGCGGGAGATGCGTTAAGTTTGTCGCATGGTTATTCCTCGTTTGAACACAATCAAGATCTGTTTTATTCACTGTAGCGATGTTTTTGGAAGTAGTATGGCAGTAAACGTCTTCGTGTGAAACTTGACTGGAGTTGAATCTACACGTGATGCAGATGTGCTGAAGAGCAAATCAGCTGTCTGGCAGATTTTAAGACTGAGTAAAGAAGACGTAAACCGTGGTATACTAACTAGTACAATATTTCATATATTCAAAACGCACATGTGAACATAATTTGGCGATAACAGCGGAACTCAGTATACAGCGTCAGCAAGCACCTGCTGGAACTTAACACGGAGCAATCATCTCAGACACTTTAAGAACACAAAAGAACGAGGTCCATGTCACCATATTTAAAAACAGCTCGTGTTGACATGGCAATTGTTATGGTAGGTGGACAATCGGTCAAACGGGGGACGTTTAAGCAGTATCAACGGCTGAATACCCTGTTTGTATTCTATAAAATCAAACTGCAAATGCGTACGCGTTCAGCATGTGCGGAGTGCTAACACCCGCGTTACGTCTTTTGCGTACATTGTCAACAATGCTTGGAATGCAGCACTGAAGTAAAATTTAGGTTCTCACCTCACCGCTAATAAACATAAAGATCCAAAAAACCGGGTAGAAAAATTGCATCAGTTTAATTTTTTGTATATTTCGGAAGTAAACGACTAAACTAAATAGGGGCACTTTTGAAAGCAAGAAGCAAATTGAATGGAAACTTTGAATTTCAGTCTATAGACACCATGAAGTATTTGTTACGATAAACACGAGAGCTTGCCTCTTAAAATCTTTAGAATATTCCAATTAGTGTGGACATGCAAATCGAACGTGCTAGTTTGGATGACATTACTGTTACAAATATACAGTATACACGAAACGCATTAAGGGGGCGCTGTGGAACAGTGAATTCGTTAAACTGTACATACGCCTTAATAAGAGTATAATGAGGTGAAAATAAAACTTTTTCACATAGCGTGTATCAATGGACATATCGAGAATAGCCGGTATAATTAACCAAACAAGCGGCTGGCGGTGCAACTCGTATAAACCGGTTCCACGTAAGGTCGTAACATATGAACAGAATAGATACTACAGTGCATTTTGAAACGGACAGTTTAGGATAATATGCATTCGTTCACTAAAACAAATGTACTAACATCTGTACGTTCAACAGCCTCTGGTAAACATGCGGGAATCAGATAGGCCACATCAAACGCACAGACCGGTTTGGAAGCAAAAGTATCCAGATAAAGGCTAAGACACTGCGGTACATTTGCATCCGACGGCAGACGCTGCCCACGTTTGGTCAAACTTGCCAACAAATCCAACCGGGCTAACTGCGGTCCACGGACTTTGGGATGGTCACGAATCAAACCGACCATCAGAGAATACAGCTGTGTCAAACTATAAAAAAGAAGAAACAAAATAAATCAGGAAGAGTCAGACAAAACAAACTTGCGCACGTGAGTTACTTGTGTTGGAATAAACATGACAAAACTAACGACTTGTCGGCTAAATTGAGCTCAGTGATACCAAAGCCGAATATCGATTGTACAGACATGAGCTACGGTCCTTAATAGCTTGTCTTCAGACAAGCAGAGTTAGGATAGCCCGCACGTGACCCAGAATACCACACGACAGCTTATTTGTCGTGATATGAAGACGCAGAAGTAATTTTACTGAGATTAAGCGAAGTGAAAAAATCAGCAAGTGAGCACCCATGTTCACAAAATCAAACGCAAACCATGCAGAAATTTTGGCGACGGTCACGGGTGAACATTTGCATTCGGAAATAGACCAGCATCCGGCCCTCCCTTCAATGCATGTGCCAACACATGGGTAGTCTGACTCGCACATAACTGACCCTTGGGGGTCAGATAAAACCCTGTTGGAGTAAGAAGTTAACTTCGCATTAGGTACATTGTTGCATTCAATAACAAATGCATCAGTAAACTGACGAAGAAAATTCACTCCTGCTCACCAATAAAAGCACTCTGAGTAAAAGTAAAGGTCTCAAAGCGGATGAAACGCACCATTAATGCTAAAGTATACAGTATCTTTCTAAACAAATGACTAGGCGCTAAACATCGAACGATAGGCAGACACTCGAAGGAAAGCAAGGTGGGGTTATTAAGTCGGTGTCAATGCATTCGACATTTCGGTATTTTCAAGCCATCGCGAACCAGGCGACTGAGCAGTGATGACATGTGCTGGTTCCGGTTCTTGTCAACCCAAGCGACCAACTAGGCTGATTCAAGTGGAGTGAGCATTTGGCGGTCGAAGCTGTTACAGTTTCTACTGGCCTAAACAATTTCCCACATTTAAAAAGCTATCCACTGGCAAGTGAATAGGGATAACTCTGACGGTCGAAAAATGTAATCGGAAGTGTTTGTCCACAGACACCGACTTCGTTGATCAACCAGGTCAGTAACGGCCTTCCGTTGCATAAGGCACTTTAAATCAAATAGCAATGCCCATGGCATGAACTATTTAGAGATATAAGGTTACCGCCTATGAGGGGACCAGACTCAGCTTACGAACTTCCAGATATCGGCTAATGTAGATAGGAGTACCTACCAGTTCTTTCAGGTTAGCGCTGAGAGAAAATAGCATTAAACGATATACCACCCAGTTTATAGCTCGTAGCTGAAAAACAAGAAAATACAATTCCGCTTTTACTATAAAGGTCTGAAACAGAATTAAATTTTAGAGCAGAAAATTGTCAGTGATGACAGTATACGTTATGACAGTCACATAACAAATAAAAGATAATACGGAATCACTGAAAATCAGAATCAAACAAAAGAAGCTTGGTTTGTACTTGTTTACATGTCAAATGAATAGCCAGGTGGATTCAGTCATATTGCAGCCACTTCACATGATATCAAAAGACGGTCATATGCAAATCTTCCATTTTGAACTTTTTGACCCAATTTGATAGTACAATTTTAACCATTAATTGTATATGAAAATAGGCAACAATAATGCAACTGCTTTGAACGGTAGACATAACACCCACATCCGCTACCAACCATACAAGGCTAGTTTTGCCGTTAAAACGAGTCAGGCAAAACAGATATTCATTTTTAACTACCGCCCTCTGTTCCCAGGCTTCAGGATATGCCCAATTTCAGTATATGCGTCGTTTTTTTCTACTTACATCATACTACTCAATAACACTGGGTAGTATATGAGAATACATCTATCAAAGCTGCGTCCACAAAAATGGCGTTGTCTTGATAACATAATGCTGATGTGAAGGTTTCAGTATCTACTCACGCTTTGTTTCTAGCAGTCCGGTGTTTACAGTCAGCAACGGTTCGGTTTACGACAGACGAACTTGAATAAGATGCTAACATAATACACCTTTCTTCTGCGTCAATGACAGGTAGCAACCTTAAGTGCGAAAAATTGCAGTAGCCCATTTGGTACGAAGGTAATCTTTCTGGAGGAGATAACGGTTAGAGATCCCATCGAAACTATGCAGGTTTGATTAGGGTTAACAAGAATAGACACAAGTACACAAAAATTAGGGTTTCTGTTGGATTTAATGGGCTGACCCAAACAACCACACGCGGGGAGTGGCAAAAATACTAAGTGTAGCTCGATGTTAGCCAAACCTCGACGTTCTCAAGGACAAGAAATCCTTCAAACCGCTCAATAGCAAATAAATAAAACATTCTGCAACTCAGATGTCTGCTTGAAAGGAGTAGATGTGTTGATGCTCATTAGTTGCGGTTAGATAGGTTTCTACCTGTTGAGTTTAATCTCTTTACGATCTTTTGACCTGAAGTTAGGACTTGTTTGCTTATTTTCTTCTTCCTTCCACGGATGTATGAAAGTGAGGTATCAATGTCAACCACTGGCGTACTGCTAGAGATGATCTTGCTGACCACATAACGCACACATTAATGCTACTTCACATTAGTCGCCAACGAACGTTCCACGTGTCTGCAGGCTTCTTATAAAAGCCTGGTGATACCCTTCAGATCAGAAACTAATGTAGAAAAAGAAGAAACGGAACTATCGGTAATTGCCTCCAAGGTTACCTTGATGTTACGGCGAAGAAGCTTCTTCAGACCAAGCGTGTTTAAGTTAGTCAGCAACATCGATTTGTAAAACGGCAGGACATCAAATGCAAGTCTTAAGGTAAGGTTCATAGATGTTGCACAGTTATCTAACCTGCAAGCTACATATTCAAATCCGACAAAATACAGTATTCAGGACTCTGCGGGCTGCCGTCTGATGAAAATGGTTATAAAATAATTGATTCTGGAAACGGAATAGATCGATTGAAGCAATGGCTATTGAGGACAGACGGCCGGTAAACGTTTTCTACTGAAACAGGTTGGGTTTTGTAACAGAAAGAACATACTAACGCATAAGTAAAGCTATCGGTCACAGTGAATTGCACCGACAAGTGAAAAAACAGAATGAACAATATTCTTCGAGCTTTCTAACTGTCAAAATCACAGCATTTTCAAGATCATACATGCAGTCGTAGAAATCGTAGTAAAAGAACTATTAACGGGAACTAGGTCCTTTTATGGATCAGAAAGTATATTGTCCATCAAAAGTTACCCAGAGAACGGGGTGCATATGTGCACCATCGAAGTGAAAACTACGAACCCGGTATGGTGTCAAATTCAGTTTGACATGCCCTACTTAGGTAAATCTATTCCACCACACGCACGCGGTTAAGAGAACACGGCAACTGCCGATCATAAAATATAAGCTGAGATTCATGTTGGGAAAAGGCACTTTTTCCCAAGAATTGGCCGTATTTGCCAATAAAAATGGATTCTCTATTTTTGGGGAACTTGAAAGACCGCCAGAATTCTCGAGCATCCGAGAGTTTACGCTCGCTCCTGATTGGTCCGTCTGATGGCCTAAGCCCAAGGACGCCCAAAAGCTTTAGATACAGTTGCCGTAAACCACTATTTTGTATTTGGGCTGAGCAGCAAATAAAGGTCGTTTGAAGGCCGTCTTTTCCCCTTATTTGTTTGGAGGATCTAAGTTGCGAGAGTTGGATTTCGATAGCTGCGCTTTGATTTTCGTGCAGTTTTGTGATATCGTTGTGTTCGTTCGTGATAGAGACAGTGTTCATGATATTTACGTTTGTTCTTGCCTTCTCTTCATCAGGGCAGCCACTCATCTCAATTGTAACGTGGAATATCAGAAGAAAACGCTACTAATAAAGTTGAAAGTTAGAGAAGAAGATTAAGGGAAAGAATTAGAAATAGTATAGTTGCAGGTACGCCATTGACTGCGCCACACCCCCATCTCGGATAACGCTTCTAACCGGCGATTGGAGTGATTACGTGGACCACATCCAGACAGGCGACACCTCCCCAGTTTGCTAAGTGGAACTGTCAGGCTCTTCATACTGCGTGACCACGTTGTTGTTTGAGCTCCAAGTGCTTTCGAAGAACTGTTGGTGGTTTCAGTATATAATGCCCTCTACGGTAAACGCTCACCTAGCTAGCATGCGGAGTACGTTATCCAACCATCGCACGCTGTGCCACGTGATTAATTGACCAATTGATCGCACATCCTAAGCGTTCCGGAATACGCACCGGCCAACGCCCGTATTGCTCACGCGATCAGTCCACTTAAGTGGGTTAATTGGCGGAGATAGCGACGGTCAAACACAGCAAGCTTGCTTATATCTTCGTTACGAACAGGCCACGTTTCCGAACCATAAAGCAAAATGGAACGCACACAAGCGTTATATACCCTTCCTTCCAGCGACAACCGGACATCTTTTCGACGCCACAGATGACGCAGTTTGGCAAAGGCGACTCATGTCTTTGCTATCCTCGCTGATATCTCATCAGCAATACCACAGGTTGACGAGATAGTGCTACCCAAATATGTGAAACTGTTTACAGTCTCAAGCACATTACTTGCAATGAAGAAAGTAGGGCTGGAAATGTCCCAGCCTTGAAACAGCACATTGCACTTTGAAGGTGCGAAGCGCATTCCATACAAACCAGCCCGGTTACTCACCTTGTCTAACATGGTCTGCATGTCTTCTGCAGAGGGGCTAAGTAAGATAATGTTGTCCGCGTACTCCAGATCAATCAATCTAGCGCCAGGAAGCAACTCAACACCAGGTTCACCGGACTGCTCAAGTGTACTTTCCAGAATGTCGTTTATGACTAAACTGAACAGGAAGGGGGAAATCGGACACCCCTGACGAACAACATTAGTAGTGATGAACGCTCAAGACAGTTGTCCATAAACTCTCACCCTGCTTGCAGAGTGAGCGTACAGTGATCCCAACGGAATCACGTATTTCCCTGGTACTCCCTTGCGAAGGAGACAGCTCCAGAGAACGTTACGAGCAACTGGATTGCAAGCAGCCTTCAGGTCCAAAAAGACCAAGATTGTCGGATGTCTGTAACAGTGCCGATGTTCCAAGATCCGTCACAAGGTAAAATATGATCAACGCACCCCCGACCGGATCGGAATCCTGCCTGCTCTTCGCGTATCTGACCTTCTCTGGGCTTAGTGAGCCGACGTAGAATGAGGCCAGTGAGTAATTTGGACGCAACAGACACTAAACTGATGCCTCCGTGGTTGTCACATAGACTTCGGGACCCCTTTTTGAAAATAGGAATGACTGTTGATAGGCACCAATCACGAGGCACCTCTTCAGTCTACCGAATCCTCTTGAGGAGTTTCGTCAGTTCTGATATCAACCTCTGGCCACCATCCTTGAAAAGAGGAGGGAGGAGGTCTGAACCAGGAGCCTTATTACGCTTCAATAACATGAGTTCCAGGACCACTTCTACTTCCGACGGAGGGTCTGGAACGCAATGACTGATCATTCGGGTCCCGTCGTCCACATGATCTGGCTGAGGCCAGCTGAATTGTTCTTCAAAATGTTTAGTCCATCTGTCAAGTCGGCGCGATTGACTGGTGATAAATGAACCATCTTCCTCACATATGGTCGTAACAATGAAAGCTACCAATTCTCTGACACAATTCTTATTCAATATGGAGCTGTTAACCCATACAAACGTCAGTGATAGCATAGCATCCTTAGATTCTCCAAAAAGGCGGCGTGCTGAGTGTCTGCCATTCGTCTCGTCAGATCACGCAATTATATACCACCGCAATGTATTTTCAAAGTAATCGTCAGGTTACATGACTAAAGCCAATGCACAAGACGGTAGAGGTATCTAACTTTACAGCAAGAAAATACGAAGATGCCTACATTACCAACTTTGAGGGTCTACCACCCAAGTCACATCGAACAAATGATGATTCCATTAGATGTAAGCAACGACAGTCGAAAGCCGAAAACTAGTGCGCGACATTCACTACAACAGGCTATACATGAAAATACATACAAAGCGCAGGTGAAGTTTGTCCATCTAACAGTTAGGCTTGTAAGAAAAACATTTTAAGTTGCTGTTTAAGCTAGTTATTCCCAAGGTGATGAACTGAATTAGGTGAGTATAGATTTTTTAAGCAGGAGTGCAGTTGCTGGAAGGTCATAGACTACGGGATAGTAAACCTAGATATAGTGATAGCACAAGGGGAATTGTTTGTCAGGACGCGGTAGTGAGTAAAGTGTGGTAACCTCTCAGTGAATTGAATACCGTAGAAAAGATAAGCAAAGTAAGTTAGGATATTCGACTTAAGGCGGAATAGCATTACTGAATTGCAAATCGGAAGCACTGAAAACAGTCGTTTGCGGGTCACATCTATAAACGGTAGTGGCTAACGTTTTGCAGGAGTGACAACAGTGCATATGCTTGCACACGTTTGAATGGAAACCGGTGCTCAGTTTCAAAATGGAGCACAATGTTTTGTGTCCCTTAACTGTATCAGCATTTCATCAAAAGACAAAAAGCGAATGGAATAAGGTATAGTAAGAAGTCTTGATCGTCTACAGACGGTTAAGGAAAATTTAACCAACAAGCTGATTGAGATGAATGTAGTTTGAATAAACTACATGGATAACTAAATAGACCTCAAATTGCTCGAGCCACGACTGCTTCGTCTACGTAGAACGTGTGCAGAATTGAAGGTAAGCAAAGTACAACTAACGGAAGAATGGCCGTTTATGATGGATGTCGATGTCCCAGCTATCTGTAGCCGACACTGTAAAGTAAGAGTTCAATCGAAAATACGGAACATCAGAAAAAGTCCACTGAACAATGCACATCTTACCACAAACTGACAAAGCTGCATGGGGACTCAGTAGGGAAATCTGTGTAGATCAGTAGTACTGTACAGAAGTAACTCCAAACAGAAAGAATCAGTCAGCCCGTCAAGCGTCAAACTGAAGGCGTTTGACAACACACGGAAAGGTGTGTCACAAAAAATGATCACGGCTACATTTGATTTCAATGGTAATTAGCGCAAATGAAACGTATTTTCGACTTGTATACACACCATCCATTAGATGGGCGTGGTCTACTTCGTGAAAAACTCCTACTTGTTACGATCTAAATGGGTTGCACATGAAACGATATTTGCGATTCTCCGTGGCGACTGTCACATCTACTTGTGCTAACCATCTGGAAAACCTCCGTTCTGCTACCTCAGTATCACGGACGTTAACTATCAGAGTCATAAATCGGCTATGAGATGAAGGGAAAATTCATATAACGAATGCGTTGGAATTGAATAAAGACTGGCGAAAACAAAAAAAATCTTATATGACTCAGCCATATTTGCACAACCTCCGTGATAAAGTCGAGGACAGACCGACACTGTGATAAATGTGTGACAAGTCTGAAAGTTAGCCCAATCGAAAAACACGACGTCAAAGAGAAATTCAATGTATTTTGTGCTAATCAAGAGATACAGATCTCGCAAGTAACAAAATCTCTTTTCCTGACCTGAAGCTGTCTTCAAGGCTATCTTAACTGGGTGGATGAGGAAGCAGCTCAGAAGAAAAGGTTGAAATCACATCCCTGCACAAAAATGGAAAATGGTCATTGTACTTACCGGTCTGATGAAAGTTCGTGTGAGTCACGATCCACCGTCATATCAAGGAGACACTTCCAGGCGTTCCAGTGGTTTGGACTTTGAAACAACTTACTTTCGGCCAGTTTGAAGGCTCTTTCCCACAGGTCTAAGGAAGCACAGAGCTTTAGACACTTATCTGAATAGTCACAGCGGTAGTCAGATTCGTCCAAACGATCTTTAATGAAACAAGAATGCGAGAGGAGACATCAATGATATAATTACCTATAAGATCTTTACGATCTAGAAAATCCAAGGCATCCTTATGTTTCCCAAGACGATCGAGCACATCCAGAAGTAATTGAAACTCCATGTGTTTTTCCATCTTGTTTGCAATGGCCTCACGAAGTAACATCTTCTCAGCCAATGGTAAAAACATCCGTGTACCCAGATCGGGATTATCGTCCGCTTGCATCAAAGTGCTAACAATCATCCAGTATATGTACATACGGGAAGAGAATTGTTGTGACAGTAGCCGCGCGGTTTTCTGTTGAGCAGAGAAGTCTTCCGCTTGAACTTGATTCAAAAACAAACAAATAAGCAAGTCCTCTCGATTTGGACACTTTTCGAGCGCAGCCTTCAGATACTCTCTTTCGCGCGCACTTTGCCCCGTTTCCCGAAAATAGCACAAAATGGTGCTCAGCGTTGACTCGTCTGTCGGACAAGCGCGGATAACATCTTCGGCTAGAACAGCCGCTTCACTTGGTCTGCCAGATTTCAGGAGCACTAACGCCTTCAAAACCTACTTGTGCGTAATAATTAGTGCAAAAAAATAAACATACTCTTGCGGCCGCATAGGTTGGGGTCTTCTTAAGAACTTTATTAATCTCAGTTAATGCTTTTTTAAAGTTGCCCCTTTCCAAAGGGTCTACAGTTAAGTAACATAAATAACACCACATAGTAACAAACCTACCAACCACACTCTTAAGACGACCTTGTGGAAGATCCAATCCTAACATTAGATACTGGAAGGGGCAGAAAGCTGAATTGCAAAAGGAAAAAGAACAAGATGCAATTGCACACAAATACTTGCACATTTACTTCGGGAGCGGACAAACAGCAGACAACCACGCGCACCGTTGGGACCACATACTTGGGCGTAACACGGAAGTAAAGCAAACAATGAAAAAGACCCATAAAAGAGAAGAATGATGGAAGCGTATTGGCAGAGTTGATCAGTTCAATGCAGAAGAAAATTGGAGTTCAAGAAACGAATATGATGGGAAAGATTGATGAAACAAAGTTGTCGATGTCGGGTGAAACAAAATAAGGATGAACAGAGAGGTTACAGTAACGTTCACGGATAAAATTTGAATCGGGCGAAAGTGTTGTGTCCGCAAAAGACGCTTGGCCAGAGAATTCATTTATTGAGCAAACTCCTGCATAGCTCATGTCAAAAAGCAAACCACAAACACGTACACTCATCTGCACGTCAGACATACACTCACATACATCGGATGGTAGTACGTTGTCATTCTCCTTGGCGAAACTTCTGCCATAGTGCGTATACACTATTCCGGCAGTCTATTCTTGTCCATCGTCTTTCTGGCGTTCGGAGCTTGCTCTTTTATTTCAAAATGCTGCCTGTGGGTAACATACTACTCATGAGTAGTATACTACTCACACCGAAACTGCCTGTCATACAACAAAAGTCCAGTTTTCTGCACATAACATCTGGCTCATCACGCGAATCAGAAAACAGGTACTCGACAAGTTTGGTCATGTCGGGTAGAACTGACGCTTAACAAATGAAATGTGAACTTCTGGTCCACGCCGAAATACATTCATATTTTTGTACGTCACTCATAAACCAGACTTCGTAATACTTTCGTAATCCACGGATGGAGAACCAGAGGCAGTAAAAAACCGGTCTTAGAACGTCAAAGTATGCAGTCATTTTCATCGGGCGGATCTGCGTTTGCATCATCTGTAAAAATTCCACGCCGGCAGCCATGGTTTAGAGGCGGAAAAATAAAACTCCCGTTACCGAAATACTATGACCGAAAGGTCAATCAGACAGGTCAAACAGCCAAAATGAACTGTCTATCTATTCACTCTCTGTAATCAGTTTACCGAGTACTTGACAAAGTGCAAAACAAGTGCAGTTTGTGGAGTACGTTTGCGGTCGACTAGATCACCGTATGTAAAAGAAGCGCCAGAAGGATTTGCGTTGTATCCACTAGACCTCGTGATCCTTTCGCAGTTATTCGCAGAGTCCCATGTGAACACTCTTGCAAGCCGAGTAATATTCACCGCTGGACGGAATAATCCGGCGAGCGTCGAGAAGTTCCAGTAATCGCATGGAGACTCAATGGCTGATAGCCGACCGAGTAGTAGTACCACACGAAGGAATACTGCGCTAATACACTGAATGTCGTACACATAACCAATGTGCCTCAATGTTGCCTGACGGGTGAAGACCTAAACTAAGGGTGAGCGTACTTTGTGTGTCACCGTTTACGTCCTTACTTAGTGACAGCGAAATGGCCTCCCACCAAGGCACAGAGAGAACTTGCAACATAGCAATGCATGATCGGAATCCACGCAGGTGCTCCAGATTGAATTGCAGCCTTGAAAACACTCATGCCACCGATGACTGACGGCTATGTGGTCAATCTGTGTCCACGATTGACTCGGCGACAAAGGTTTCCAGGTGGCGCACTGACGTCGAACACATCGAAAACTACTACTTTTCATAAACAGAGCTGCAACAAACGTTCGCCGTTGTCTGCTCGACGAGTACCGTAAGAGTGAGGGTCACCTAAATCACACTCGTCAGCGTTTAGCTTACTTACTTGACCTTTCGTCTCCAGCCAGTAGTATAACGTCGGTGCGCCAGGCGCTCACCGGGTTAACGTACTCCGTGGGCTGATCGCGTGAGCAATGTGGCCGTTCGCCGGCGCGTATTCCGGAACACTCGGGATGCGCGATCTATTGGTCAACTCATTACGCTGCACAGCTTGCGGTAGTTGGGTCACGTACTCCGTATGTCATCTGATCGTTTACCGTACCGGGCATTATATACTGAGGCCAGCAACAGTCGGATAGCCGTGTGGTGGTCAAGAAACAACATGGTCACGAAATATGAAGACTTTGACTGCTCCAGTGAGCAAAGTGGGTAGGTGTCGCCTGCCTGGATGGGGTCCTCATGATCACTCAAACTACTGGTTAGAGACGTTATCCGAGATGAGGATGTGTCGCAATCAATGGCGTACCTGCATCTATACCACTTCTAGATCCTCCTCTTAGTCTTCTTTTAATAATTTTCAACCTTCTTACTAACGTTTTCTTCTAGGATATTCTACGTCACTGGTGAGGTGAATGGCGGCCCCAGCGACAGTACCTCCTGGTCAGGCTCATGGCTGCTATAATGATGATGATGGGAATATTGCGATTTAAGCCGACCTAAGTGGGATAGGCTACAAGAGGTATTCGACTCTGCTAGTGACGAGAAGGTAGATGTAAAAGTTTTAGGTTGAGGAAAGCCTATGGAGATCGGTTGCTGTGAGTCACCTCCCTTCTTTGTTGGTGTATAGGCATTCAGATTGGTCAACTTCATAACCTGTACCGCGTGAAGCGACCTGTATGGTACCCCATTACATGTGATGGTGGGATGTGATTAAATGAAGCAGCGTTTGGAAGAAACGTTGTTTTTCATGCGATGTCACTTCCAAGAAAAGCCTGTCAGCGTATCTCCGTTAAAAAACAGCTCTCAGTAACCTCGGTTCAGAAATGAACCTAGATGGACAGACCTTCCAAGTCGCTTAATAGGCAAAGCAGCGCATTCCTGCAATCTCAGGTTTGGCTTCCTGCAATTTTTTTCTAATGACTGTCACTTACGAATGAGTGACATGTCGATTCCTAGTAGCCTCGGCACTCTAGGTACAATCAGGTTGTGGATCCGATCATAGCTGGGAAATTCCTGCTCTCGGATAGCCTCTCAATACACTTCCCTGATACTCCATAAGAAATCGGGGTAGGCTCCTATTGAGGTGTTGTCCGGCTGACACTGGGAACGCAGTTGGTGACACATAAGCTAAAGATGATTCCGATAGGCCATTAAAGTGTAGCGTGGTTAGACTTGCATAGTATGCAGATCACAGGTGACGGTGTGGGTGTGGTTCCAGTTGCCCACACATCTCTGTGGTCAAAGCCATTTGCTTCTTTTTGATTCACTTTGATACTTCATTTTCAAGCATATCAAAGAGAATAACATTATACTACGTGAATACGTAGCTATGGTTTCACTCAAGTGTTTGTGCCCTGTGATCACATCAGCGCTAAAGCCTCCGGCTAGGACTGACAATTTGGCAACAGCAGATGTTTGCAGTCCGCGGACACTCATTCACGTGATTCCTTACTTGATGCGTCACAAACTCAGTTCGAAATTTCTACCTGTGTACGATTGGTGGGGCTTGACTGGGGATTTTCTGAGTGCACTGTGTGAGGCTTAGGCAGCCGTTTTGGTTGGCCGTATGTTTCAGTACTGAGTGCATCTCGAGGTCTGGGATTCGTTTGTTTGTGGGAACGTTCTTAATTCCTCTTGCTGTGGGTTGAAGGCACACAGGTTTTGTCACAGTTACTCCTGGAGCAACGCTACCTTTTTCGCTAGGCATACCGGTTTCGAGCCCTGAAACATTTCCCAGACAGCGACTTCTATGATTCTGACGAATCGGAAAGTTACATAACAAAATCTAAGCGCAGGTGTAAGTCTCTGTTTAAGCAGGTGTTAACGATCAGAGGTTGAGCCTGAGCCGCATATACGATAAACCCAGTTATTAATCAACATCATCCCAACGGGACTGGGCTAGGTCACACGGTACCGGGGTACAGACTACCGTTCACTTTCGAACAAAACGTTACTGAGGAGGTTAAAAATAAACATGCCGCATGTCTTCGGCAAAGTGGCTAAATAAGACGTCATCTGCACACTCCATGTTGATTAACACGGCGCTGGATGGAAGCTCAACATCAAGCTCAATGGATTCCCGAAGCGCACCCTCCAGAATGTAGTCTGTGACAAGACTGAACAAGGAGGAAGTCGGAAACCTCTGACGAACACCACCAGGAGTGATGAACGCTCATGACAGTTGTTCATAAACCCTAATCCTGATTGCAGAGTGAACATTCAGTGACTTCAACAAACTTCCGTATTTCCCCGGTACTCGCTTGCAAAGAGGACAGTTTTAACGAACATAGCTTGTAACCGGGTCGAAAGCAACCTTCAGGTCTTAAAAGACCACGTCCGTCGGTTTCATACAGGAATACCGATGTTCCAAAATCCGTTGCAAGGTGAAATGTGATCAACGCATTCACGACCGGACCGGAGTCCTGGCTGTTCTTTACGTATTTGACCTTCTTCGAGTGCAGTGAACCGACGTAACGTAAGGCTGTAAGGACGTAACAGACCCTGCACCGATGCCTCTGGGGTTGTCACATAGACTTCGGACTACCTTCCTTTAAACCAGAATTACTGTTGATAAGCACCAATCATGATGTAACTCTTCAGTTCACCAAATCGTCTGGAGGAGTTCTGTCAGTTCTGATGCCAACTTCTTCCCACCATCCTCGAAAAGACAGAGGAGATCTAGTCCAGGAGCCTTATTACGCTTCAGTAACATAAGTGCCAGGACCACTTCTGTTTCTAACGGAGGTCCATCTGGAACGCAATAACTGACCAGTCAAGTCCTGTCGTCCACATGGTCTGGTTTAGGCTAGCTGAACTGTTCCTCAAAATTCTCAGCCCATCTGTCAAGTAGGCGCGATTGGATGGTGATAAGTGAATAATTTTTTCACATATGGTTCGACTTACGCCGACTCAACAGCCAGTACAACCACGGATCAGGGAAAAAGCTCTCTGCCATTTTCAGATAAATGGCGCGCCCCATCTCCTATGACTGTTCTACCAGCTGGTGTCCATAGTCTTTGCTCAAGCTCCCGGTCAGCTTGCGTTTAAGTTCTTGATGGTCGCCATCACACTGAGAGCCAGATGGAATTGAGCGACGCTTGCTCGAAGCTGATGTTTCTGTCGCAACTGAGCAGTGTAATGGCGGGAGAAACTGAAGGATTCAGCTAGCAGGGGAATGAGAACATGAGGCTTGTAAGAGAGACTTTATTCGTCTTACGAATGGACTGACTGCTAAAAACAGAAGAGCGGAATAGTCGATATGGGTCACCAAACGGAATAATACAGAAGACGAACGACGACACAGCAATACAGTTCACTACACATAGCTTCTTCGGAGCATACCTCTTCACAGTAAACTGTCATAGCTGCTGCAGTGTGATCCCAGTGCTCATTAGGTTCTTCCGAACGAGTCGAACTAGGCTGTTCGTTCGCCAGTGCCTCCTGCCAAGCGTTGTTTACATTCCTCTTGCCACAATTCCAGCTAATTATTTTGCAGTAAAACAATACGGACATATACAACAGCACGGTCCGAGTCCAGGTGGTTGCTCCAAAAGGTACGACAGTTTGTAACAGTGGCGCCATCTGTAACCGACTGCTATATGATCCCACTGTGTTCACGGCTGAGAAGCACATGGAGGTATCTGTGTAACACGTGTGCTGAAATGCGGTGCTCGAAATATAGAGACCTCGAGTTGAACACAGCTGTAGCGGTCTTTCGCCAATACCAATGCACTGTGTCCGGATACCAAACATACCTCTCAGCCGCTTCTCCTCTGAAAAAAGACGACCAAGCACAGCTTTCCAATCACCGAATAGTGTGGTGCAACTAGTGTTCAGTGTGCTTCAGGAGGTTGGCTGGGACGTCGCAGAACGCATCTTTGGTAGCATTCGAGCAGCTATCCGTTGGAACGTACGCCGATATATACACAACATAGAACGCTTCTCTGATTTGCGTTCAGACCTTAACCGATGTACTACGTCAGATAGCTCATAAGCGACTATTCACTGGAATCCAATGGGGCAAACATTGCTCTGCTCTGGAACTCAATGCGATTTTCTCTCCAGCCTGATCACGAGATTCAGCTTGAATGCCACCAAATATTCTGAGAAAGAATCGCCTGGATTAGGTTACCTAGAGATGGGCTCGAGTGAATTACAGTTCAGAAACGTGACCTGTTCGTAAAAAAGATATAAGCAGTCTTGCTGTGTTTGACGGTCGTTGTCTCTGTCAGTTAGCCCACATTAAGTGGACTGATCGCGTGAGCAACACAGCCGTTCGATGACATGTATTCCGAAACGTTCGAGATGCGTGATTAATTGGTTCACTAATCACGTGGCACAGCTTGCGATGGGTGAGTCACTTACTCCGCATGCTAGGTGAGTGTTTACCATACCCGGCACTATATACTGAGACCACCAACAGTTGGGTGAAACCACATGCGAGATGGCGGCGTGCCACAGTTACTGTCGTACCTACGTTCATGCGATGTCTAATTTTTCCGCCTAGTCCTATTTTATTATCATTTTTCATTGCTATTACCATTAATACTACTCTCTTCCCTGAAACACTTCTAAGACATTCCACGCCACCGTTGGAGTCAGTGGCGATCTGAGCCAGAATATCATCGGATCAGGTTCATGACTGTTGTGATGATGATGATGAAAGGACGGTAATTACCGGCAATTCTGACCTACTATCAACTCTACTTTTCTACTACTACTACGTTGTCCTCAATGGATAAACGCCATACAATGAAGTGAATAATATGAAACTTGTGAGACAATACACAGGTCTCTTCGTTGTCCCCAGTATATCAAGTATAAACAGTGTAGTTGTGAGGAAAGAAGACAGCATCGCTGCATGGGTAACTCTGCTTAGTTGGCGGGATAAATTTTGCTTTCTCCTGAATTCAGGACAGCATATTCTTCGAAATATTTACGTTTTCTTTTCTTCGCACGTTCAAAATTCAAACTGCATAATGAAGGTCAAAGACAACTGTTTCTTGAAGGGCCATCAAATAACTAGAACGACCTTCTGTACGGAGGTCTGAGATTGTTATTTGTTTCTCTAAACACCATTGTTAAATGTTATTAAATTCCCACTTACCAAAACCTAGTTAGATCCGCAACCTTGTTGTTCTTGGCTTTTGCTGGAAACCCAAAAGCAATAAGCTGGCTATAGTCGAAGGGCCGAAATGTACGAGGGTAGTTAACTGCTAACAACGCACGAGGTCACATTTTTACGGAATCAAAGTGAATGTACAGCAACACTCTTACAAGTCCTTCACAGTGTCCAAGTTATGCATTGTATTCCGCTATGTCCGGATGTAAGTTATCCCTATGAGGACGTTGTTTCGAAACTGCGAGGTGCTTTCTCAACCTCGCACATACTTCGCGTTATTAAGGAATCCTTTACGGTTTTTTTAGAGGACAACGTGTAAAGTATTAGCTCAAGTGGAGGCGCATCTAACAAGCAATGAACTCAGTAATGAACCGTATGATTTAAGCCTACGTCAGAAAGATTGCTGGTTACAGTCACACGATGGGGATGTGTGGGCATAGCAGGGTGCACGGGACGCATGAAATCAGTTATGTTCCTGTTTACGGACATAGAAGGAGTGTATACAGATTACAACAGTAAGAAGTCTCTAACGTTGTTTGAACCATACATTGTATTTCACTATATTGGGACATAATCCATACACCCGTGAGGATGTAGTTGTTCTGTAACCATGAAGTGTTTTGTTAAGAATCGTGCTTACAACTGGTGTTATTGAGGAATCTCTAAAGCATCGTTGCACAAAGGGCAACTAGTGAATTAACAGCCGACGGTTGACCGTCCTCATTAAAACACCAGGCTTCTGAGTCACCGCACCGAAAGCCCAGTAGGACGCATTTCGGACCTTTCTGGACCTCCTAGCTGGAGTCAAATGGTACCAATAGACATTAATACGTACGCGTCAACTGTGAGCACCCCAGTTTCTGAGACAGCTTTAGTGGTGAACCTCAATGTTCTATCCCTGGCCTGCTTTTCCAACAACGATCTCCCTCTCTCGATCTCGTCTCCGCTGTTACTGTTTGCGGATGATGTTAAAATCTGCCGGTCGTCGGGTACACCCATTTTAAACTGCAGAATGATCCGAATATCTTGCTCAGTCGGTCTCAGACGAATGTCAGAATGGAACATCGAAAAGTGCAATGTCATGTATATTAAACACTTGTCGAATACTACGTACTATTTAGGTGAACACATTCTTTAGTCAGTTCTTGCAGAGAAAAACTCAGGGATGTCCGTTTGGCATTTTCTGTCGAGCTCCCTCAATTTGTGTGTAAATGTGAGAAAGGCTAGCATTACTTTAGTGCTACTTAATCGACTTTTGGGCTGATTGAACTCCCCTGTTTCCAGTTCCTCCATAACAGCTTTATTCGGCTGCATCTAGAGAATGGATCTGTTATCCGGCCTCAGGTTCTTCAGCAGGACAAGCTGCTACCTGGAAATGTTCAACGGCGTGTCATTAAGGCAGTTCTTGGGTTAAGGACCAGGCCCAATAATGCACTACTTATGAAACTGGAAACGTAATCACCAGATCTCCGTCGGATTGTACGTGACCGGGTTCTCACCTTCAATACCAAACCGTCTGAAAATCCGTGCAAATCAGCACCAAAACAGACGTTCCGAGGGGGTCACTGTATTAAATTTGAAATACAACATAGCCCACTGATGTGTAGGCATAGCTTTCTCTCATTGCGCACATGTAAGGCTTGGAATGCTGTTCGTGAGCATGTATTCTCTGTAAACTTTGCTTACAGTTTCAAAACTCCTTTTGATCATCAATTTCTGTGTAGGCCCACATACTGCACCTGTTTTTCATGTTTCAGCATTGCTTTACTTGGCTCTGTGTTTCTACGGAAAGCTTAAAAATTGCGGTTTTCCATCTCTATAACGAATCCATTGATTTAAGCCTACGCCAAAAAGCAGTGCTACATGTTGTTTTCAATTCGGTGATTAAGTTCAGTTTCCAGGACAGAGCGGCCTGAACCACAAAATGTTCGGTTCCTTGCACCAGCAAGCTGCTGAAGGCACATTGCTGCAGCGATACAAGGAACCCATCACCTTCATGAGGGCTACCAGAAAAAAAGATGAGGAGTTCAGGTCATCAGAACACAAGTTCACAGCCGCCATCGATACACACGCGTTTACTCTCTCATTAAAAAGATGTGAAACAAGAGAAATATGCATGACTAACATGGGTTTGTTCCTTAAGACATATACGTTCAGATATTAAGACTAACTTTGTTGACGGAAAAATAAACGGAGTGGAAAAAGATAACAACAAATAAAGACGAAAAGTTTAATTTGTCTATGAGAACGGGAGTACTGAGGAAACTCACTCAAACGAACTTCTACCAAAAGGTCTGGAAACAGAGGTCAACACTTGAACCCTGTCACAATGTCGGCGGTTATTAATTATCAGGGAAGCATGTTGCAACTGTTGGTAAATCGACATACGAGGGAATTAGCCTAAGTCGACGTAACAACTCTAATCTTCCCTAAGGTAGGACTGCAATCTTGCAGGTAGACATTCGTATGCAGTTTGAACGGAGATTCCGCCTTAACCTCGGCTACTCCCTTATGAATCTTGAGAATTTCTATCAATTCCGTGCTAACCTTTTATAGCGCAAGAGAAAAAAGATGAAGTTGCTTCAGTCTCTCTTCAAACGGATTATTCCGAATTTTCCCAAGCAGCCTTGTAAAACACTTCTGAAGTACATTCGTGCGTTTACCACATTCAGGTTTCAGGCCTGTACACACTGTTTCAGATGTAGCCTTACCTACACTTTACAAATCGGTGACAACGTCTCCTGTCCCATTGACGCGAATATTTCCCACAACATATACAGCGCTATATTCCGTCTTCAAGGAGACAGAGGCTCAACGTACCCGCATCGAGTAGGTTTGTATAGTGTACTGTCAAGCGGGCGCCTGTTGCCGCTGTCATTGAAAACGAGGTGCAACACCGCTTTTGCAGGTTACGGTAAGGACCAACACAGTAAAATCACCATTGTCTGAATCAAATAAGAGCCCAGCAATGCTTCAAAACGACCTGTAGAAGTGCAGTTGACGACCTGAGAAGAAAGGCTGCTCCGGTGGTCAATAATTCTAAAGTAAAAGAACGGTTGCCTAAAGAAGGTCCGGAGATGAAGAATGTAAAGCTTTTTGACATACCCTCGCCGGCTGTCATCATCTGTTACAGCGAAGAACAGTTCTACTAAATCTGCCCTTAAAAAGTGTAAGAATTAAATCGCCGCGAAGTTGTCGGAATTCAAGTACAAAAGATAAGCAAAGGATAAATCAGACGACATCCGGATGCCCAGATCTTTCTTCAGACCGATTTTCGTGACGTTTACTGTGCTGAACGCACTATGAATCACAAATGCATCGCCAGAGTTTCCACTGAGCGACATGCGTACACAATTATTGTCAA
>LUCH01002681.1:0-70602 GCA_013368495.1 Paragonimus heterotremus
CGAGTTTGGTGCTGATTTGAAACTGCCTGATGTGGCTGTATCGGGTGACGTTTCTGCACCGTCCATTGGAGCCGACGTGCGGCTACCGGATGTTGACGGTTCGGTGGATGTTATTGTTCCTCCGTCAGATTTAGTTTCTAATTTTGTTTGCTCTACCACTGACCCCGCTGATGTGTCTTCTGTCATTTGTGCTCCTTCCCACTTTGCCTCGGTTGGTTCTTCCAGTATCTCTTCCTCTGGGAATCTGATATTGCCGGTGAATCATATTACTTCTGATTCATTTTTGCGTGCTCGCCATCTTACTCATTCGGACGGCATTCCTGGAGACGTTTCTTCCTCTCCTCCACGGCTGTCCGTTAATGCTATTGCTGGTGACATGGAAGTGTTCGATTCCATTGATGTTGAACTTCGTCCGCTAAACTTCACTTTTGATCATGGAGATTCTGTTGGCTCTCTAGGTGGTAATTTGGAATTATCCCCTGCAAAAACATCTCCATCGCGTCATCCGCGATCCAACTTTAGTTTATCTCGTCTTTTCGGTTCACTTCATCGAAGGAAACGAAAAACCCCTGAAAAACACCAAGGTGTTGTTGCTCCTGAGGATCCTGTTCATCGAAAGGCAGTTGTGAGCAAGGTTTCTGAAAAGTTGCTGGCTGGGCAAAATTTGAAACATGTGGATGACACTAGTGTTGAAGCTACAAAAACTCCGTATTCTAATTCAACCCCTATGCAAAGGTCATCTTTGCCGAAATCCCGAGATTCCTTAATTCGTCAAACCTGGCATGGTGATGACGACCGACTCAACCTTTCTCAAGAAGCTGGGCATTTTGCTGGTTCAGATGAAGCTCCACAACTTCCACCGACTCCTACTGGCGTTAGGATAAAGCCCGTTTTGAAAGATCCCGGAAATCTGTTTGAAGTTCGTCGCCGTGGTACAGCCGACCTTAGCAAACCACGTCCTTGGAGCACACTGGAATGTCCCCCACTTGGCTGTGTATTCGTTAACGATGATTACCTCTTTCCTGATGCTCTTACGCCAACAAAAATACCGAGCTTCCGTGGAAGTAAAGATGCTGTATACAATGTACCATATATGGACGACAAAGCCATCCCTTCTGAAGAACCCGAATGGCCAATTGGCGAGTCCCGACGAACACTTTTATCCCAGTTATCCCAGAACAGCGGTAGTCTGGCTCGCATAGCCGCTGAAGAGAGCAGCATCATTTCTTTGGGTAAGTCTGCGAATTCATTTTTTTGGATGACTTTACTTCGTCTCATGAATCTCCGTCGTAGACCATTGTTAAACTAACTTTTTGGCAACTACTGTCTTGGCAACGGGAGAATCGAATATTTTCGTGTATAAACAACCATAGGTGGAAGAAGGGTTAAACATCACAAACACTTCATTTAAATATACTTTTCACGAGATGTCTTACTAAGGGAAACACTAGGCACTTGTTTTATCCCCGTTGGAGCTCGTCATCAATGCCTCTGTCTTCTCAAAACGCTGTAGTGATCTGACCGATACTCATGTTGATTCTGGTCGAACGTTTAAACAGTGACATGCAACCCTTCTCAGTTTGGCGACAACCAACTAGCATTCTGAACGCACACTTCAAGCGTGAGAGTGTAGATTCTGTCCCCAATCCAGACAGAGGTCTGTCAGAATAAGAATCTATCAAAATCCGACGACCGGTTGGATTGGGATTGGTAATAGAACGGCGGACAAGGTTCTATGTTAAAATTACAGGTCACGATACTGGGTAATGCGTCATAGATCGCAAACTCTAGAACATACTTGAATCCAATTAGAAATTACTATTACGTAACTCAGTTTAAAAATGTAGGAGTACACCAAAATTGCGACCATTCTCACCCTGAGGCATTCCTTTGGGTAAATGGGAAACAACGGAGGAATTTCTTTTCAAATATTGCCCGTTGTTTAACTCAACTTAGCTAGTTAGTTTTCTCTTTTCCATCATGGCAATCCTCAGATTTGTACATCTATATTGGTATCCCTCTCAAATTACTCTGGTGGGGAAGAAATGAAAATAGACCTAAGGACGACTTAAGGCTATAACTTCTATCCGTCGCACTGTTGGTCATATTAACGATGGTGCCGTTTATGTAAGGTGTGCTTACCCATCTTCCTCTCAATGTCAGCACATCACAATGTCACGACCGGTCACCGTACCGTGTTTTTTGATAGTCACTTTTTTCCAAAGCGAAAAGCGGACTCTCAGGCAAATCTATCAATAGGGTTCGGGCGTCACGCCTGTCTGTCAAATTTTCGGTCCTCTCCGCTGCACACGCCGTGAGCTCAAGCCATTTGCCAAAACGACGGTGACGATCGCCAAGCCCTGTAAGAATTGTTCGAACAGAAAGCCTAACCTAAATGAGCATATCGAAATCAAACCCCATAGGTGAATCGCGTTGGCAAATGACCTAAGGCCATAGCTGCAAGCACAATCGTGTTCGCTGACAAGACAGTTATAACCGCCCCACCCCCTTCAGGCCAAATCGTTTGGCTCCATTCTCATTCGTTCTGGTCGACAGTTGATATCGCATGAGTGTGAACACTCGTCCGAACGGTTGAAAAACTGAACCGGGCTACATGCCATCATACATCGATGAGTTGGAAAATGGCTTGAATGAAGAGTGAGGTATTTTCCTAATGAATCGTGATACCAAACGACACATGATAAAATACCGTATTCACGATCGAAACAGGTTTACGGATTAGTGGCGGACTAACTGAAAGTCAACAATTTTTTCACAGCAATTGAGCCACGTCATAGTGTTCTCCAATTTTGTCGCACTATTCGTGAATTCTGATTTGTCGTTATGTAGCCATGTTACCAAAGCAGTGAGCGGTGTATGGCGTTTCTAGATTTTGAAGTCGTGTTATTGAACCGTGTCATCACACCATCATATACTGTTGTCCCTTGATTCTTGCGAAAAGTTGAGGAATCCTCTAAAATGTGTATAACAGTCATGCTCTGATTCTGTTTTTCTTTTGGGGCCAATTACATATAACGAACTTTGTTTTCGTACTCTACCCAGGGACGTATGTAGGTATTTCCGAATTCCATCGTCAAGAGATGACTATTCTTTTTATATACACTTACGTTTAATGCCCCATAACGTTACTACTTTACTTGTTCAGACTAAATAAAGTCAGAAACTACATTTGTATTGTATCCAGTCCATACTTATATCGCTACACACGGAATAGGAACCACCTAGTTAGACAATATTCGAAAGTGAGTGCTCTCAGATACTATATTTCAGTCAGAGCTGATTAAGTATATACGAACTTGCTATTCATCACCAAGAGATGTCATTCTAACGGTATGTCAACGTGACTAATGTGCAAGGAGGAAAGGAGACAAAATCATTAGCATGGCAGCATTAATCGGGAAGCTGGAGTGGTTGTTTATGTCAGGATGATCAAGATACGAGAGCAAGCTTTCGGATGATGCAGTATGGTACAGATAGGGAGAATTATGTTGAGAGGTCAAATGGTCGAGAACGGTTATGGGTGTTAGGTGAAACGAATACTAATGGTTTTTAAATACACAGAAACAAACCACAAACTTTTTCACCATTCCCGAATACTTATCTTATTCTTTGGTGGTCGGATTTCTATCGAGTTCAAAAGTACTTAAGCACTCATGGCCGTCTGATGTTTTAACGTAATTCGCCTTATCCGCTTCCATGTTACGTCATCTGAAAACCTGCTTTCGAATCTTGATCATTCTGATCCCGTTCACCGTCTATATCACTGTGTCATGCCTGTTCACTGCAAATGATTGCATTAAGTTCGCTGTAGTAACACATTAAATATGAACAAAATGTCCTTGTATTAAATATCTTGCGCCATACTGTTGGCCTTTTACTTCGGGGACTCATTGTTTCAAATCATTCAACATAACCACGTACACACACAAAATGAAGTAGTCATCCAAAGGTCCAAAAGTACAATCTGCTTCCAGTAAAATGAAAGTATCGATTCTGAACCTTCACCAGAAACATTTGCACTTACAGTCTGTGCAACCCTATGGAGGTCAATCATTGAATAAAAACAACTCTTGCATGAACCATTACGCCCTTAACACAAACCATTTATGTCAGGAGACATACACACCAACATGCTATCCTGGATTGTAATGTGACTTGAATGCAACCGTTTTATCTCAAAAAAATGTGAATAGTTTATATGAACGCAAGCTAAACGGTTTCTGTGTCCTGGACCCAACGTTTCTCGAAACAAAGCATGATCGTGGAGAGTGAAGCAGTCCAGTATTGCAAGGATTTTAGAATAGCTTTCCTCGTCAATCTCGATGTTGCAGCAACTACCTTCATCGTGGCACCTTCGTCGTGTGCACAAAAATATTATTTAAAAAAAGACACAATAAAGTGAAATAAAAGGACACAAGGCCTCAAAACCCGGAAACTCCATATACCGCTCAGTGCTTTGGTAACATGACTACATAACGACAAATCAGAATCAACAAGTAGTGTGACAAAATTGGAAAACACTATGACGTGGCTCAATTGCCGTGAAAAAATTGTTGACTTTCAGTTAGTCCGCCACTAATCCGTAAACCTGTTTCGATCGTGAATACGGTATTTTATCATGTGTCGTTTGGTATCACGATTCATTAGGAAAATACCTCACTCTTCATTCAAGCCATTTTCCAACTCATCGATGTATGATGGCATGTAGCCCGGTTCAGTTTTTCAACCGTTCGGACGAGTGTTCACACTCATGCGATATCAACTGTCGACCAGAACGAATGAGAATGGAGCCAAACGATTTGGCCTGAAGGGGGTGGGGCGGTTATAACTGTCTTGTCAGCGAACACGATTGTGCTTGCAGCTATGGCCTTAGGTCATTTGCCAACGCGATTCAGCTATGGGGTTTGATTTCGGTATGCTCATTTAGGTAAGGTTCTCAGTTTGAATGCTAACGATTTGTTGTCCGGGTTCTGCTTTTAAAGTTATCAGCAGATCACACACTTTGATCAAGACAGCAAGAGAATTTTGATTTTCTCTTCTGTCTCTCCGTTTCGCCTTACTTCAGAGAAACTCATTGAAATTCAAGCGAAGGGTGATTATTATTGCACATTTGAACGTTGAACCTACCGTTCTTGAGCACTTAATTATGTATGGTTACTTTCACGGTAACCACTAATAGTTCGATGTAGTCTTAACAACGAAATGTGCTGCCATAGTATACCAACTCACATTTGGAATCCGTTCAAAACATGCTCATTTTTCGAATGAACAACCTGGCGTTTAGAATAGATACATTCTTTACGAACGCTGTTTTTTACCTTTCCCAACTACTGATGAGTGTGTGTTCATATAAACTTTCTCAACTATCGGGAGCTTAGTGCGTAAAGATGAAGAGCTCGATGCAAACAATGTTGTGGATACTAGCGGGATGTTTATGCATCTTTGTCTTGTCCAACGAACATGCACTTTGAAGGTAATGTTTTGTATGTTCAGATATTACATTTTTGGGAATGACTGTGAGTTCTGACAGCAGAATGATGCCCCCATCTCGAATTTTAGCGCTAGACGCGATTTCGAATTTCGTTATAGCTCATCAGTAGTGCACTTCTTTGTGGGATCGTGCGTGTAATGAAAGTGCGTTGTTTATTGTCCCGTTTCTCTCACCCTAAGCAACCGCATTCCACGTTTAGCTGTGGTTGCACTTGAGTAGCACCACAACAGGATACACAGTAATTGCTTTGTTGACCCTTTTCGCGGAATCCACCATCGTGCTTTCTCAGATTGAATTACCTGACCCATCGGAAACTTTTGAGCTATGCTGCAATTACTGAACGGTTTTAGAACGCCATGGACTGAACGCTATTCTCAGCTGTTCACCAGCGTCACATTCATCGAAGTTTGTGTTTGCAATATGCAAATATATCAGAAGTGTTTCTAAAAGTGATACACAGTAGTGCTTCTTCTGAACTTGAAGACTAGAATAATCTACACATTCGACATATATGCAGTCTGAAATCTTCCAGTGGTATTGCAATGTCGATCTGGAATTTAACGTCATGCGCAAATCTGAAATGTGAGCTACATTTTCAGCTCGTAACATTCGTAACGTTCTTTCTAGTAACTTGTCAGAACGATAGGCACACAGCTATTAAGACTCTGCAACCCGTCCTTTTCATTTATCTGTGTACCTGTGTTAGACAATCAGTTTTCTACAGAATTGTTTTTCCCAATTCAGTAGAATAATCGTCATCACTGTTGGAGAATTGTACTGACAGCCACACCGTACAACCCGAAATCGCCTTTACATATAACTGTTTATTGATTACCTGTGATTAGCCGACTGTTGGACTCATTTCTTGCACCATACAGACATCACCGTGTTCGTGCTAAAGTCGATTCGTTGGCCATAAGCAGGATACCGAATCAAGAGTTCTAGATGTTTACGGCAGGTTTGATTGTTATCACTAGCATGACTTCAACAGAATCCAAACAACAGGTTTCGTTGGATAGCTGGATATCTAGTTGAAAGCACATTATCAGTTTATTAGTCAGAGTGGTGACTTACGAGATCGTACATCTGTCTGGATCGGCACAAGATGAATTCACTTAGTAGCAATCAAGTTGCATCCCATCATTCGAAACTGCTCGATTCGTATTTCACGACAAAGTAATACGATCATACTAGTTATTTGGGAGTATTTGTTCTATTGCCAACCTCTTGAGAGAAAAAAAACATTTTTCAGCGAACGAACAAATAGTATTATGAAGTGGTAAACGAAGATCCGTTCGAATAGTTGTTTTTTTATATCTTTTAGTGCTAATTTCTCCACGAATCGATTACAGCTCACAGCAGCCGAGTTTAAGCTGCAAGTCTAATTGTGATTGACACTTAATTGCAACTTCCCCATCGGATATTCGACAGGAAAACACGGATATTTATCGTCTCATCGTGAACCGTGATAACCTTAGTGGCATGGGTAACCAGACGAGCGAAGCAATCGGTGCTGACAACACATGGTTGCAACTAGAGCCCATCAACGAGATACCAGACCTACTGACCACCTATACTGAGCCAATTCTGCCGTTTGTCTTCATCAGTCACGATCGTCTAGACCGTGAGTGATTATATGTGAACGCAGTTTACCAAGGGAAACAAAAGTGTCCGCTGCAACCTAACCCATATAGACTAACACGCTTCTCGAAATGATGCACGAATCAATTGATTTTGACGCATAGTCCGAGTTGAGTGAATTGGCTAGGGAGACTTAGACTGTGTGTATAGCCTGACACGTTTTAACACCTGTTCTACATACATGTTTTCATCTCCCACATTATCAATGACTCTGACTAGTAGCACAAAACCCAAATATCTATAGCTTACCAAAAATACCTAATAATGCATTAGCCCGATGAACAGGTTAGCAGAAAGACATGAACGAACAGTTATTCATCTACATACCAGTATAATTACAAGGAAGTCGTTTATGAGTAGCGCACTTGTAGTGTCGCAGATTTTGCAATATGTCTAAAGTTCTCTTATGTCAATCTTCCCTTTAAGATGATAATGTGTTGTAAGCCATCAACTGTAACATGCTTCCAAATGTTCCCACTACTTACGATAACAAGTAGTTTAGGTTGTCGAGGCTTGTTTCGAGTGACGTAATTGCATAGGACAGGATCAAGTACAGATTGTACTTTACCCGTAGATGTGTTGAACGGTAACTCAGCATTTCTCTGTTTTTCTTTTCATAGTAAGTCGAATAACTGTATCTTACCTCTGTTTATTCAAGACGACTGTTCTGCATCTGTGTGTGATGCATTGGATTAAACGCATTAGGCCGTTCAGAGCGAGGTTAGACGCTTCTGTTCACTTAGTTAACAAGAAACTGGAAACGAAGAAGAAGGTCATATTGATGAACATCTCTCTAGATAATCCTTGAATTGCAAAGGCAATTACTGGAGGTTTTGGTCAGAGTTTTAACAAATTGTAGACTAATCGCTTCCACAAATCTAAAGCGCACAATCAAATATACATGATCAGTGTGACCGTAGTCATAAATTCTACTCTTGGTATCTACAAAGGATGTATTTGGTGGCAGTAATGAGTGACGAAGCGGTTTTTCAACTGAATGAGACTAATTAAAAATCACATTATTGAGGCGTTAAAAATACATGACGATTCAACTTGGCACTATATTGTGAGTTGATCTGAAACTTTAGGGAGAAGGTCATGCGACCATATTTTTCTGATCGATGCACCACTGGCGAACTAAGTTTAGGTATTCCAACACGACTAACTCTTTTTAGGTTCAACAGACTTACAAGTGCTAGTGTAGCGAAAAGGCGTCCAATAAAGCGCAATCTTTATTGTCCAACACGCTAGTTCACATGCTACGAGCGCGCCCGCGTTTATGAGTCAGCATTCCAGCCCACAACACCCCCAGGTTTCCGCTCACGCGTCGTGTACACTTCGGCCCGGTTTGCGTGAGTAATCGACGCCTTCTATCCGAGGGTTTTCTGCCTGCCAATCTTCGTCTGTTGGTCCAATTTTGTTGTACAATGGCTCGTCCGGTTGCTTGTGTTGTTCTCCATCTACCCACAGTGGGGTTTGATCATATCCCGCAGCAGTGTCGAGATATTCCCGCGAGTGTTGGAATAATCACGCCGCCGATTTCGTCGTCCCTTCTACTTTGCCTGCCATGTCGCGCCCGTTGGTCCGATCCGGTCGAGCGATGACTCATCCGACTGCCCCCGTTGTTCGCCATCCGATGGTTGAGGGTTTGTCGACGTGCCTCCTCTCCGCGTTGGGGCACTCCGCCGAGAGCTTGAATACTCGCACCTCCGGCCTGACAATCCACCACACTAGTGCCCTCTGATCTATGCTCTTAAACGTTGCCCCTTCCGTTGACTGTTCTTGCTACCGTTTGTGAATATCCGCCGTTGGACACACTCGAGGGACAAGGGAAAGCTGTACCGAATAGCTGGCTCTAACGTAACATTTTATAAATTGATAACAATATCTTAACTATCTGGCTCTTAAGCTAGATATACCAGGTGAACATCCGTCAATGTTCTATTGGCATGTCTAAGAGCCACCCCGCTCATGCCTTATTTTTTCACATCGGTAGTGTTCTACGAGGTTGAACATGACCAAATTAAATGGCAACCTGAACAGCCAGATGTAATTTACCATGGGTTCGGTGGCTCTCATTTCTGCCTTCCGCTGACACGGTCAGTAGCCATATTTGAGTGCAGCTGGTCATTTGAAGCATTTAACACTGTACAGGGATATCAACATATTACTGTCCTGCTGGAACATACTTTTGGGGCTGTTTTGTTAAAGACAGTGCAATCGTTCTGTACCACAAATGGCAAGCTACCTCAATGTGCTGTTATGCAAGGTACTGAGGACATGATAGTGAGCATCAGCTGTCTGTTTTACTATTCTCCTGATACATACAAAAGAAGGTCTTAACTCAAGTCACACTTGTCAGTTTTGTTATAAATGGGTAGGACCATTTGGATGTGTGAAACCAATTTTAACCTCCTATGCAGGGAATGGCTTCTCGCGGAAGGCCAGCATAAACCACACTTACAAGCAACCACGGTTAGAACCCGCACATAAATGATGTCATTGGTAAACCCGGTCAGGTGGAATACTCGCTCAAACAAGACTCCCTTAAGGGACATATCAACAACAGTGGAAATGTTGGTCGACCAAACCGCGCGGATAATCTGATCTGCCTTCACTTATAACTTATGACAACGTATCTGGCCATGTTGGTGTTAAAGACACATTCAACGAACGACCACACTTAACTGAACAACTGCTTCAACCCTCTCCATACTCCTACTTCACAATCTCAACAAGGGAATTTGGAGCATTGTGAAATATAGCTTGAAGTAGCGCGTGAGAAGGCACTATCAAGGGATGTTGAACGGGGACGTAATAAAGACGCTTACGTAAAAGGAATAGCGAACGCACTTCCTTGACATTTTTGCCGAAGACGTGAAGTTCCTCATTCTACTCGAACACTGCGGAAGAATAGTGGTTCACGTAGCTGAGCGATTCAACGATGCTTTATGTTTTAAAGATTTATAAACATCCACAATAGATTGTTAATCTCTGATTTCTGTGTTATTAATGAGGATCGTTAATGGTTGGAGAAATATAATCTAGCAGGTGATATGAAGCATGTGTCAATACACAGTGTCAATGTCCGACTGGCCGATCTTTACTCGTTCACTAGTTTTTAATGGCATGGGAAGTACAACACTTGAGCAATATCCCATCCCCGAGGTAGTCCTGTAAGAATCGATGGCACAGGATGTGCGCTTTCACAGCAGATTCGATTATTGTGGTCCGTCTGTTCCGATGACGTGAACTGCTGAAGTGGTGAGAGTATGTGCTGTGTTGGATGTTGAAGCAGCTAACAATAATCAAGCATCTTAGGAGGTTGTACCGTTTTGTTTTGTAATAATGGAATAGTAGGTGGCAGGACTCTTCGATGAAAGGAGGAATGGAATAAGAGAAAAGAGAGAACAGAGAAGAGGCAGTAGAAATTAAGACAATACGGATACATGGGGCTATATGTGCCCAACTGCCAGTGACCATCTTGGAATAATCCAGTCGTCTAGCTGCTTCTTGAATGAATCGATTGATGTTGTCAGGACAGTCATCACGGACAATGCATTCTCTGTTGAACTTACCTGTATGGCAAAACTATGCTGTCTATAAAGAAAGCTGCTACATTTTATAAAAACCTTGTAGTCGTATCCTCTGAGACTTAGCTATTGTGAAAAAGGTTTTGTGACGCAGCAGAAGTATGACTTTGTGTAACAGTATAAGATCGACTTTCAAACCTTTGTAATTTATGGAGAATAGTTCTATCTTCGACAGACGGTCTTCACACGATATGCATGACAGACTCTCAATTGTTTTATTGGTTCTCCCCTGGACAGCTTCTAAAAGGATTGCGTCTTTTTTTCTAGTTGGACGTGAGTACCTGAATGTTCAGTGGTGGCCTATAAGTGCGCGGAAAGGTATTGATTGAGGATCTTCCGAGACACTTACTGAATATTGTTAGCCTTCTATTGGCTCCCTTTACAACGCAAGCACTATGAAAGAGGTCCGCGGTAACCACAGCATCTAGATGACTGTCTTGATGAATAGTGGCTAAGGTAGCGCCGCCGATACGGTCTGCCTCAATAATGTGATCACAAATGTACATAACCTTTGACTTAAGAGTGTCAGAGCACAGTAGATTTTACACGGATCATGTACACAGGGCATCCAGGTCTCTCTTAAAGTCGTCAGAGTCTCCAAAGTTACATAAAATGCACCATGGTTTTTTATCGTCAGCATACATGACGATAGGCAAGTGACTTACAGCTGAAAGGTCGTCCTTTTGAGCTAAGTATACTATAGAGCCTTGTGAGATGCCAATTGTGGCGCTGAATCGCTTAGATAGCTCGTCGTGGACTCTAAGTTTGTAGGTGCGATAGGATAGCTGTTTTATAAGTCATAAACAAACCCCACTGCATAAGTCCATATTATTTAATTGGTTGAATTTATCAGGAGCTTCCGTGAAATCTAAGAATAGAGCATTTATTGGGAGGTGTTTCTAATCAATTTACATCAACGAGTCAGCTGCAATCAACAGGTTAGTTGTGCACGAATGACCATTTCAAAAAGCGTGCCACTCTGATGCCAACAGTGGGTTAATATCTCTGTGAATTTCATATAAATTGAACATCACCCACAACTGATCGCGGCTGTCGAATTCCCATAGACTTTCCAGTCGGCCCTGATATATAAAACAGTATGTTTTAACTCAAGTCACACTTGTCAGTTTTGTTATAAATGGGTAGGACCATTTGGATGTGTGAAACCAATTTTAACCCCCTATGCACGAAGGGCTTCTCGTGGAAGTCTATGGGAATGCGACAGCCGCGATCAATTGTAGGTGATGTTCAGTCTGTATGCAAATCAAAATCCCCTACTACTCATCAGTAGTCTCTGTGAATCCCAACGAAATCGTCCACTGTGCACCTCATTACTTTTGACATGCTTGATAATGGTGCATTAGGTCTGAAGTTATTGGCGTTTGTTCTGTCCCCACCCTTGAAGATAGAAGAGACAATACCATGCTACCAAAAGGCTGAATTACCACCAGTTACATATGAGTTAAGCAACAAACAAGCAAACGGTTCCGCCAACTCATCTGCGTAGTCTTTCAATCTTGATGGAGGTATATCATCAAGCCCCTGTGATTTGTCAACACATAACAGAATTAGCTTGACGCATACGTTAGTCGCCGTAAAACTAGTGGATGAGTTTGAAGTAGGATTAGGATTGGAAATCGTAATGTGTGGTTCCTGTCGCAGCAAGGTTTCTGTAGACATATGCATAGTGAATACGTGATATCTCTGCTGCCTCGGAATTAGGAGAATGGAGTCCGGGAGGCCGCATAAGAGATGATATAGCAGCCTTTGACTTGGTTAAGAAAGTCATATGCCATTTATCATCTCTAGTCTGTTGCACCACTGAGCCCTAACAACATCATGTACGCTATCAAGTTTCACTTGTGAGCAAGTATCAGAGTGGGGGTCTAGAAAGTTATCCGCGAGAGTACAGGGTAACAAATGTTTCGATTGCAGGAAGGTATATGGGCCAAATATCTTGCATAGCGGGTTTGTCTGGACTATCATTCTTACGTTTAGTTCGAGTTATCGACGTTCAACGTGTTATTAAGGCCTCTCCTCTCCCATCCGCTCATGGATGATCAACTTACATGTCTTTCACTTGCTCGAAATGTTGGGTATCAGGTTCGGGTTGTCCGAAGCTTAATCTATTCTGTAGTGTATAAAGGTACTGGATTAATTATACAGAACAGTCGTAATTGACATCAGGTGATTTAATGCTGAAACCAAAAACCGAACTAATCAAAATTGTGCCATAAACTCTGGCCCGATTTTCTGTCACACATTCCCACTAAAAACCGCGTTACTTATTTTATGCAGTCTACAAGTCTATGAGCAAAAATATAGCATGATTGGATGAATATTCACGCACGCTAATGAAAGGCTGAAAGACTCGTAGGTTTTACTTTTAAAATGTTAGGCACAATGTCTTGGTTTTGAGTTGTTAAGACGTTACTGGAAGTGTTCGAGAACAAACAGAATGCATTTTGCATTAACGTGTTTATACTTATGATAATTGCAAATCCACTGCGTCTCTACATCTACAATCAAACTTACAAGCGATGGTCGATTCCATAATCGATTAGTCACAGGTGGGAGCGGGAGAACAACAACCCAAACCCCTAACGTCGATGATATTCCTAAGGCCTGTGGTCATGTGACCCAGAGACTTGGCTCGTAAAACTGTTAACGAGGTTGATAGTCGAACACCAGCAATGTCTAGTTTGTGAGTTCAAGAGCGAGACAATCGTCTTGAGGCTCAGGTTTGAGTGAAGACATCAATGAGAAATAATTATAATTTGCTCTCGACCCTCACAAACTTAGTACGGTGTAAAATGTCTGTCTCAATCAACTCGGTAAGCAACGCAACAGTTGGGTTCACATTCGTTTTACTCTACCTTATTCTGTAATATGTACATAAATGAAACGTCGTATATTTTGAATTTATTTCACGTCGAACAATTTTCACTGAATTGTTAAAATACTTGTTCATTTCTGGAGCCTCTGACCGTCAACTCAGCGTGCACCAGAAATGAATATGCTATCGAAATTACTTATTTAGGCATCGTGGTTTTTAGATGACAACATAACAAGTGGTGTTTTGCAAACAGATGCTCTTCAACAGCCGGTGGACGCTAACATGCATTGTGGGTATGTCTATCGGAATATCAGTCAGTACCATCGCGAATATGCGTGCATAGTTCGCCATCTACTGCGATTCTGACTAAACTGTGAAGGAGTCCCATTTTTATGCAATTCCGATCAAGTCTTACCAGGTTTGCAAGACAACACCGTGTGGTCAAAAATTTGTGAATCATCGGGAGGGTGGGATTATGAAGGGCCTCTCAATGGGTTACTGTTATATTTTTCAATAGGGCCGAATAATGTGTTGAATTTCCTTCAGATTCATTCTGGTCACTTAAAGACTGGTTAATTATTGTTTCGTAATTTAAAATAAAACAATCCTCGCTAATTTATCGTGCTGAATTTTGTAAACCCACAACTCTGGCTTTTCAAAACTATTTAGTAATCAGTTATTCTGCGAATTTGTCTGAAAGGCGAACGTAGTTCGTGTACTCGCATCGGAGATGAATCCGATATCCATCCTGAACTGTCTCATGTTCTTTGACAGTTTCCATAACAATTCGTTATACGCTCATACAGATCTTTTCATACTAGTCGATAATTATGTCGGAAACATTGTGTGCTATCCATCGATCACTCAGAGTATGTTTCATTTGTACACCTTTTTCAACCTATTGCGTACGTGAATCTGTTACTTCCATATAACACGTGATTTTTAAGTCTGGGACTGGTCTTTCTGACCTTGCATTCATAACTTATTTCTCTTTCACATCACACACCCGTATGTATTGACGGAGCTTACTGAACAGTGATTAAGACCAAACTGCATCACCGTTTTGAAAGACTTAGGAATTTTGAATTTCTTTCTCTCTGGATGACACGCACTCCAATTGACACTAACTGTGTCCGATCGATTATCCTGTGAGCTTGTCCAATAGAGGGTTTAGAGTATTTTCATCTACAGTCCAACAAACAGTCCAACTAAATTTACATAAAGAGTAATACACACAAATCAATGTGAGTCCGCAGTACTCAAGGACTTTTCAGACGCTATACGTTCTGGACCTGAAATACCGCCTGCTGGAGACTAACTTTCACACCGGGTATCAGTTAGTTTTTTGTATGATTGTGTCAACCTTGTCGTATGAACTGCCGTTACTAGTAAGACATTCTGTCTTCCGAAATGAAATCAGAAGCAGATCTTGTGACAGACACCAGTTTGACCGGGTTTTCGACACTGATTGGCTATAGTCATTCGCAAATCATTGGTTGACCTCGTATCGATGTGTTCGTCAGTTTGAATCCGTTTACACTTACAACGGTAAACTGAGTATGGTAGTGGAGCACGGAGCAATAAGCGACTTAGTTTGGTACAACCGTACTTTAAAAGCGATCACGTTTCATTGGAACCACTAGACAAAACACTATAGATAACCCACGATGAGAGTTATGTTAACATGTATGAAGGAATGTTCATCAACGAACATGTAAAGATCTGGCTGTTTGTTTTCTTCTCGTATATCTCAAGTAACCAATTAACCCTTTAGCAGCCAATACTTATGAATGACCCACTATGAAGTGAGGTCCATATTGATTCACCACTACATCTAAAAAAAATTATTCTGTTTCCAGTCCCTAGGTTCGGTGATTGTGGTGAGTTGTCAAAATTATTTTTCCCATCATTTGTAAATGCTGTGTGTCCAGTTTGGAAAAAAAGATGAACTGGTTATTTTATACACCTACTGACTGCACAGTTTCCATAGGATAGAACCCAGTGGGAATCACGGGTTGTTCTCTATTCTTTTATCTTACAGATGTCTATAATAGATTTTTTTAAACTAATAGACTGTTCAAATCTACTTAACCGTATCTCGTTTTCTCTTGCAACATATTGATAGAGAATTCCACCTCTGTGTCATTCCACTGAATTGCTTGTCGAGAAGTTAAGGGCTCTTGGTTTGGGGTTATTTTTGCGAAGTTAAGTTAGGAGTCCTGGACACTCTGGAATTGACGATTATCGAGAAGGGGCCGTGTTTCCTCTAATAGCATTAATAACTATAGACTTACTGTTGGGCCAGACGATCTCGCAATATGACGGCGATCCTAGGATGGTAGCTACATCGGTTTGCCATTTTCCCAGTGTGACTTTCTTCCAACAGCTCTTTCGACTGTCGTGGAAACTTTAGTTGAATTCTATGGAACATTTCTGGTCTTCTGTGATAAAAAGTGTCTGTCTGAACACGATTTAACGTATTTAGTGAATGAAGAACTCACCTGTGAAAGCTGTGGATGAGAACAACAGTCAGATTTTACATAAACTGTACAATAACATGACAGCAAGGATGGTAGGAGTGATCAGTACAAATGTTACGTTCAACTTTAGGTGACACATTGTCAAATTCGATTTGAAATCGGACCAAACTTTTGACCATCCGAAAGCTGATTATTGCTTCTTTTTTGAAAAAAAGTGATTATCCTTGTCGAGTTGTTAAAACATTCATTATTTGTCATGAACATGACCATGTTAGCGATCGCTTGACTACACTCTGAGTTTAGTACAATCACACTAACTCACTCTGGACTGCTCAGACATTCAGTTGCATCTACCTTTTGTTAACGTCTTTAACTTGTATGTGAATTGCCTTACCCTAACCCATGCTTGTTACACGGCCGTGCGTTTTAGCCTTCAAAAAAGTTATTGTTTGTCGGGCGGTCTCACTAACCCCTGTTTTTGTGACCTCTGTTAATTACCAGTCGTTCAGTTAGTCACCACTTCTCATTGCATCTTATGTGTGTCCTTCGCCTGACTTAACACGTTCTTATTGTGTTTGGCATTGTGATTGTCGGAGATCAGACTTTTGGCAATCGATTAGCATATGGAAGCCAGATCTAGGAAAGTGGATGAAACAGTTGCGTGTGAAGTTTCTAGTGTGAACGCTTCAGTGTTAGTGTGAACATTCCAGCTGTACGTGGTGAAAATGATTCAGTCCACGTATGAGCTGCTGTGATGATGCGCCGATGTTATTGTCACTGGTTGAAGCTTGGAAGACTTACTACTACAACATTATCTCCTAATGTTCTCGAGCCAGACTGACTGACTGCTTCAAAATATTAACACCCAGAATCACCGGGCATCCTCGTACGGGTATTCAAGCTGCCTGTCATTAATGACTACGTACCCTGGCCAACTCAACCATGCGGCTTGTCAACAGTGTGTGAACAAGAGTCAGTGCAAATTTCATCGTTAAAGGTGGACCAACTCGGTGCTAATAACGGACCAGTGATGAAGGAAGAAGAAGACTGTAGGATGTTAGCAGTTAGTATACTCTCATCAGTCATGAAAGTAAAACAAAAGAATGTGGAGGCAATGAGGATAAAGACAGAAGTGAGAACGGTCAGCATTTGAAGGAAAGAATATTATAACTTTCAAGGTAGGCAAACTGCCTGTGTTAACAATTTGTGCACACACACACACACACACAGGGCCGAGTAGCCAGTACGGATTGGCGTTTCCTCGATGGGATTCCAGTTGTGCGATGCTGGGTCAAACAAGTTGCTTGGGTTGACAATGTGATCTGCTACAATAACGTGTCCTGCGCTTGACGAGGCATAGTTTCAGTGCACTCATTTTGTTGGCCTTGTTCATTTGTATCATCGCGTACATCCGCTTCTTTAGGCATAGTGTAGTGGATTACCAAAGCGGAGGTGTGAGTATTCCAACTGTTGGTGGAAAACCTCGACGCGGCAGCGAGTTACGCCCAAAAGCCCACAGCGATCGGATCGCAGACAACACGGGCTACCGGATGAGCCATAGCTCAACGAGATCGGATCAACGGATGAGACATGGTACGATTATTCCAACCCTCGGTGGAATATCTCGACGCGGTCGTGAAATACGGCCATAGTCCACAGCAGATAGAGTACGGACAACACAGGCAACAGAACGAGTCACCGCCCAACGAGATCGAACCAGCGGATGAGAAATGGTAGGCAGAAAAACCCCTGACAGAGGGCTTTGATCACAGACTCACAAACCGGGCAGAAGTGCACACGATGTGTGAACGGAAACTTGGTGTGTGTTGTGGACCGGAATTCCGGTTTATTAACACGAGCGCGCGTGTAGCATAGCAACCAGCGAGTTGTCCAATAAAGATTATGCTCTGTTGGACGCCTTTCTGCCGCAATATGTTCAGCCATTCTCCGTCGTAGGCCTCAATCTGTTTTGCAGATGTACACGTCACTGTAACTGCCAGTGATCTAATGAACTGGGTGAGGAAAACAGGATATTTCGGTCGGTTAAAATCACGAAGAACCTGAGCAGCACTCCCGGTCGCAAATGGCAACCGCATTTCAGTAGTGGGGCCCACACGATTAGAATTTCCAACCCCCATCGGTTGTGACACGTTTGCCTTTGGAAGGTAGGTTCACGAAGACCTGCTTCTTAGGAACGCTACGTACATAGCCCGAAAACATCGTCGTTTTCCAAGCGAATTCATACTGATCGTAAAACGTTTGGGTTTTCCCAGTCGGACTACCGGGCTCAATGGGAACGCGCAAGGTTCAACAACCTAGATGAATGATCGGTATTTCTCAAAGGTCAAGCGAACAGCGGCCACTGTGATTACCATGGCAACAACAAGTCTAACAGAATGGCTACTGTCCCAGTACACTTCCATAAAAGTACAATAGCGTGGGAGAGGGCATGCCATAGCACGAAACAATGTGCCTGTCCGGCCCATGAGCGGCACAGGCTGAAAACAGCCATGACCAAAGGTATGTGCATGTGTGTACATTGGAAAGTCAAACCAGTAGTCTGTATTCAATTAGTATAATGATGGAGGATTATTTTGATTTTGTCTTTGCCGGCTTCAAGCACCAGTCTTGCGGTTTAACGTGTGTTCATGTAGACTTTCGACCTACCTTTGGTTACTCATTCCACTTAGAATGATCTTTTCCTTAAAAAGAACTTTCTTCGATTTTCTTCGTGTTTTGATCAAGTGTACAACATCCACCTTCAATACAGTTCGATATACGTCTTTTAAAGATATTGTGACAGTGAGGGGATTTCCCTGAAAATAGTAGCTCATAACTTTCACATGAAGTCGTCTTTCTGGAATCGGAACTGCCATGTTCCTCACACATCTTGTCCAGCCATGATGGTGAAAATTCAGGACCTGGTGACGAGTTCCTTGTGGCGAGCCAGGTCACTGCAAATCGTGTTCGAAAGCGGTCACAACCAATGTCTGTTCTATAGGGCAGTAAACAGAAACGACATAAGTTTCATGTCGAACCAGGTCAAGGAAAGTGGACCAAGTGTTCACCTAAGGTGATATGATATAGGCAGGACGTCATAGGTACAATGCGTATGGGTACAGGAGAGCTCATATTCAAGGAAGTGAAGTTATTCGGTTATGCAATTACGGTGAAGGAGCCACATCAATTACAGTGTGAAAAGAGAAGCCTTATTAGAACGGAAATGTGTACTAGACGATTGCTATCTCTAACAGTGATTATTTTTTACCAAGACTTTCTCCTAGCCAACAAGGATGAGAACTCCCAGAGTACATCTTTCTTCACTTAGTTAAATTAAACAACGCGAACGTTGACATGAACCAGACACTGTTGTGTTATTGTATGAACGTAAATGTCACTAACGAAAGAGATTGCATTCGAACGGGTTGTAATCTCAAATCACCCTAGATTTTAGCGGAGTCTGCTAAAAACCTGGTGTATTCTTTTTTTTACATTAAACTTGCAACCTAGTTGTATGTGGTAGCTCTTTAATATCTAGAAAGGGCATACGTTTGCTTAAAGAAACATAGGGCCACTTGTCGATGGTCACTGCACACAGTGGAAATTGTCAACACATCACCAGTGCTCAGGCATTTCGGAACGTTTACACAAAGTTGAACCATAACTGAGACATAATAGCATGGAAGCCCATTCTTTTATTTTTGATACTCAACAAGAAATCAGGTTGATTTTTGTAATCCATACTAAAACTTCTCCCGGATGGTAGTACAACTGCAGGTGGTGTGGACGGTGTCAGCTGACCCATCGTTTCTGACGTAAAGAGAAACGCACTTATAGCATCTTTAATATTCTGGTGTAATTGCTGAGAATGTTTCTCTGTTTGCAGTAACCACTACAAGCTATTGCGCAGTATTTCGGGGAGGTTTTGAGACCCTTAGCGTTAGTTTTGTAACTTTTAGGCGATAGTTCAACTTCATCAGGTGAAACGTAACAGATAGACGACGGCTACATGCCGACAAAAAAGATGACCACCTATCATTGAGGACTTATTGTAGCGAAAAGACATCCACTAAGGCACAATCTTTATTGTCCAACACGCTAGTTACCATGCTACCCGCGCGCTCACGTTTATGAGTCAGAATTCCAGTCCACAACAACCCCAGGTTTCCACTCACACGTCATATGCACTTCTGCTCGGTTTACGTGTGTGATCGGCACTTTCTTTCGGGGGGTTTTCCGCCTGTCATTCTTTGTCCGTTGGTCCGATTTCGTTGAGCGATGACTCGTCCGGTTGCTCGTGTTGTCCTCCATCTATCCACTATGGGTATTGACCGTACTGCGTAACCGTGTCGAGATATTCCGGTGAGTGTTGGGATAATCGCGCTTCCGATTTGATCGTCCATCCTATTTTGCTTGCCATGTCTCACCCGTTGGTCCGATACAGTCGGGTGATGACTCATCCGGTCGCCCACGCCGTCTCCGATCCGCTCGCTGTGGGTTTTTGGACGTACCTCCCTAGAGTTGAGGTATTCCGCCGAGTGTTGAAATACTCGCACCTCCGGCCTGATAATCCACCACATTATCACAAAGTCAATAAATATAAATGAGTGATTGCACATTTCCCGCTCTCACGGACTTTTTAGCCAGCTTCTCAAAATGGAGCACTATAATCAAATTATGTTCACCAGTTGTGCCACATCCTTATCAAGATCGGGATGTGAACTCCAACCACGCTTTGGTAATAGGAAACTGTAACCAGTTATATGCTTTTCAATGTATATTGACGGAAATCCTCTACCATTTCTCAGAACTACCTTGTATATCGGAATTTACATTCAAATATTCATTCTTCTATTTTTTCAACTTGAGGCTACAAACTGGAAGGGATATGTACGGTAGATGTTGTTGAGCTTCTTACTGGTCCCGCCTGATCTAATGGAACTATTCAACCTGTACAACTTCCAACAATTGAACTTCTCTCTTGTTTATCAGTAACCAAAATGTATTATAACAAATCTAATGATTCGTTTGATTTTAATTTGAAGAGTAGTCCTAATTGTGGGACTGCCAACTGAGGTCAACAGGACAGTTGTATTTCCTCTTGAAGTGATCGGATAATCTGTGCATTTATCACAAGGGAATACGGCTGACCGTACTTCAGTCGTGCCTAATGTGAAGTCACTGGCTCGGTGATCTACACGGTTGCCTCATAAATGTGTGGTTGGAGTTCAACTCCCGACCACGGCAAAAATGTGTTACTGACGAGCGCTAACGAGAAGGAAACCTCAGTTTGCTTTTCGGAAGATGCTGACTATAAAGTCTACAAAAATGTGAAAGTTGAAATCGACCGTGAGTAATCTACATTTGCCGTACCTTTTTAGTCAACTCGTTCAACAACACTAACTTGCTTCTAATCAGCACAACTCATATTTATGTCTTAGTTGAGACTGGCAGTATTTTGGTGATGGTTGGTTTGTGATATATACGCCGGTTTGCTTCTTGATTTCAAATCGAAACAGCATCGTGCGCCTGACCGGGTTCAGTAAAATCTTTTTTCACAGAACTGGCTACTGGGCTGTGTCAACAGCAGGGATAATCAGATTCGATGCTTTCGAGTATGATTTATTCTAGATTATCTCGATCTAATAAGTCATTTCAAACTTTACAGTCATTAATAATCAATCTGCTTTGGTGTGACGTCGAACGATAAAAACACGCTACTCGGCACCGCACCATCAACAGAGGTAGCCGTAGCTATCGTAGCGCGACCATAGTGTCGGCAAGCCGTGTGTGCAAAGTTCCTCCAGCTACGTAGACATGAACTCAACTCTCTTCTTGTCACAAGCCCCTGGAGGAACCAAGTTTGCGCTGCGCGATGAGGTGCACGTGTCTGTTTTCTTGTTAATACAAAAAAAATGCTACGGTGTCCGACCCTTGTGCGCAAGTGGACTTGTTTAGCAATGTTGAGGGCGCTGCGGATGGTGTGCATCGTACCGACTACAATATCGACCACGCAACACGACCATGCATACTAACAACACACAATCAAGTAAGTACTGCGCGGTTTAATGCAACAGGCAGTACAACAGGCTACAACACACAAGAGACAAGCTACTCACTCAGGCATGCGTGCCAAAGCAAGAGTAACTATGCTGGTGACAGTGAGAGGAGTTCGTCAACTAGTGAACGACGTATGTATAGTTTAGTATGTATAGTTAGTATGTATAGTTGCCGTGACAACCACCGGTGGGAAAAAACAGCATCGGGCCACACACACGTAGTGACTGGCCTGTGCACGACTGTTTGTTTGTGTGTGCGGATCAGTAGTGTTGTTGTTCGTCGGACCTGTAAGCTCAGTGCGATGTAAGTAGCTGAGGTCATAAGGATCGTCACGGAGCTATCGCTAAGCGAAAGTTAACGCGCGGTAAAAGTGGACAGCAGGTTTACGTGCCAGTTGTGTTTTTACGGCAGTATTATCATGTTAACCAAGCTACGGCGTGGCTCCAGATTATGTGTTTGTCATTCACTCCGAATAGCATGTTTAAGGCGAAACTTTCGTTCTTACTAAACACTTAATTCATTCTCATCCCTGCCTTTAAAGCAGTTAATTGTGCAACAGTAATTGCACATTGCTTGCGATTTAAGGAGGGGGGTAGTGGCTATTTTTTAACTTGCGAAAGTAACTCGTACTTTCTAAACAAACGTTATCTCAAAAGCGGATTCTCAACGACAAACCATAGACACTGCCGGGTCGTAAAACCTATATGGTATTTTCGTAGTTTTATTGTGTGACATAGTAACCGTCAACCCCAGTTACGATACCGTTTTGTGTCCTTTAGAGCACACACAACTTTCTCTTCGCTTGCGATGTGATGAATTCGGTGGCTCATTTTTAAGCTTGGACTAACCCGTTCGTTTGAATCACATCACTCTCCAAGGTGCAATACTCAAACTTATCGCTATGCAATTTTTCACGTTGTTTCAGCAAAACTACGATCATTTTTCAGCAGGTCTGGATCAACAGGTGAGTGGCAAACTAGAAATTTAGAAGTGGTTTCTGAATTCTCTGATACATACACAGAATACGCTTCAACAGCAGTGGCCCTGCAACAAGCATACGCATTAAGTGAAAGCATGTTTGTAGTGGAATCCCAAGTTTTCTCGCTTCGTTTCTGATTGTGTTAACAAATCAGCTCTTGACCGCGCTGCGTATTGTCAGGCTGTTGTAATTGTATCAGTGCATAAAGGCATGTAGATAGGTTTAAGCATTTTTTTTAAAAAACTACTTTGCTTATTGATGAGCGAACTCGCTGAATAACTTGGACTGTAGGTGGAAAAAAATATAATCTGATAACTTTCGACATAACCCTAATGTTACACAGAACACGCTTTAGCTAGGGCATTCATTTTGATTGGCCTTGTCCATACAAGAGATTGTCCGCAAATCTACGACTGAACAAAGTTACAGCCAAAAAAACATCGCCATTTATCCAGTTCTGTAGTTTTAACCAATCAAACTGTGATTTATCAAGGCCCGTCTTATGACATTTGAAGGCGATTCACGTGAATGACTCGTTTCTGGTGCATGGGACAAGATACACAATTGTAGACGCAAGTCCTGAAAGACAATCAAACACATGCACGTAATTGTACATTGAGCTCGGAAATAGGTCATCATGCGACAATGGAGTTTGGCCTTGGACAACAGTCACGAGACTAACATCACAGTCGGTGCTTTTACGTTCACATAACCACCCTGATGTGGTGAGTGCATGAATCCATTTAAATGAAAACGTTTTGCAGTAAGCTTTGTGCACTATATTCATTTTGTTGGTGCTCATCTTTTAGTCGTTTGCTGAGCGGTGTTAATGAGCATTCACAACTTGAATGCTGTCTATTAAAATCCCTGTAGAACGCCCTGTAGTGCTGTTCGGTTTGAAGACTTTCAACTACTCCATAGATTACGATAAGGACTAAGAGTTAAGCAAATCAACTGAAAGTTTGGCAAAGTGGAGGCTTGTGTCTCTGTTACGGTATAACTTTAAATAGTGGATGGACGATTGTAACTTTTCTGTAATTCAGATCATGTGACACGTTAACGATGACATTCCGGGTTGTACATCGGCCCGGATAGTCATTTTCTTCTGACACACTGTTATTTTTCATTCTTGGCTTAACATGTTTGTAAAGCAAATACTTCTTGCCCACGTGGTAATACACCGAAAAAAGTTACATATCTGTTTAATCACTACAAGACTATGCAAGTTTATTTAACGCCTAGTTAATGTTTTCTGATAAACGGTGCTTTAGAGTTTCATCTAGTTTCGTTTACAGCTTGGTAACTAAGAGATGGAAAGTGTTGCCAGACTGTGTTTCGAAAAAAGATGCTACAGGACGATTCGCTTGTTTGGACGATTGTATAAAATCGAACAAACTGCATTCGAAATGTAACGAACAAAACTGTCACCATTGTAACAACGATACAAACAGCTGAATGTTATGATCTAGCCACCGATGTTTAGCTCTGCTCATGAAACCGTCTCCAACTTCTGATTCAAATAGAGACTCCATCGTGACTTTATCAACCTCATGATAGAGCTCGCTGATAAACCGTAAAATGTCTTCTTAATTGTAGATCCTTCTGAAAAGAAAATTTGTACCATGGAACGCAATGCTCCTCAGTACAAACAACAATAACTTGAAAAGCTGTGGGATGGTTTCTGTAGACAGAGGCACCGGTCCACACAATAGTTATATCTTAGCCATGAACAACCTGACAACAAGGACCCCCATTTTTGTGTACATCGTTAGTATAAATCAGATAACTGGAAATCATATTTTTGGTCCGCAATGATCAGCTGTGTCAAATAATTACCAGTGTTACCGGGATAAGAAATCAAGCCGTGGTTTACACTTGCCCTAAAATTTCAGAAATCAATTATGTGATTATGCAGCTGTTATAGCAAATTTCTTTCGGTCACAGAAAAAAAGTGACCCAGTGTCACCTATTTCATTCGTCATTTTCTCGCAGTCTCCTAATTCCAGATAAACTTCAGTCACCTCTACGCTCATTTCTGACTAGCTGTAAGAGTTAGGGAAACATGTCAATGTTTCATCTGCCACCTCCCAAACGTTCGTGAAACGAAATGAAACCCTTGGTTGTCCATTAGCTTTGCAAGACTTGCAACTGATTTTAAACATCATAACAAAGACTGAGTGCAGAAGTCACAGCTTAAAGACGCGACTAAAGTTGAGAGAAGTAAGCTCTTCACAATGGTAGTTGACACACAGAACAACGTACCAACAGAGAGTGAGGCTAAACCGACCGGTGCCATGAATTCGAGGGATATGTTCCTTCTAGAGAGAAAATTCTACACGCGGGATCGAAATTCCGGTTACTTATAAAGGGTATGGACATGTTCTCTCATTACGCTCAGTCCCGACGGAAATCATGTAATTTCTGTGAAAAGACTCCCCTGTTGAAGTGCTTCTCTTTTCTAGTTCCAAGTATATTTCAACAGGTTGTCTAATTTCAGGTTTGCCTGAACCACAGCCTTCAGTGTCTGGTTTTGCGTAACATTCTAAGTTTGTTAGTGAACAAATATGTTCATCCTAGTTATTAATATTATTATCGTTAGCCACAATATATGTTGCAGATATACTTGTAATATAATACAACTTTCAGTTAGTAGCCGTACCCACTTTAATAAGCATAAACGGATGTAATCAACTTATGCCTTCGTCCCTAATTGTTACGATAACAACCGACGGTGAGCAACGTACAATGTGATCTTTAAATGCACATCTTCAGTGTGTCATTACTGGCGAGTTTATCAGTTGACGGGTGCATGCTTGATGATTTGCTTGTTTTGGCACTACAGTATAATGAACAAATCGTTTTTTCGTCAATATCTCCTATCGGTGCTGGACTGTGATTTATATGCGCCTTTGATTTGCGTGTCTAACCAGTTTGCCTATCCTTTTTGTAATTTGGTGTGTAAAATAAGCCTCCTATCAGTCCGTCAAAATCTTCATTTTAGACGACAAAGAAAATCGATATCACCATACAGAAGGAAGATCGCGTGCTGGCCGACTGTTTGGCAAAAAGAAGAAAACGTCATCCCGCAGTAAGCAGGATGAGAAATCGGACAAAGGCGCTCGATCAACCTCTGGGTCGAGGAGTTCCGGCCGTTTTGCCACTTGGCGGAGCAGACAAGGCCGGGTGCATCAGTGATCGGCAAAGCATCTGAAGCTGTCTACAAGGCAGTTAATCCATCCCCTCCGTCTGATATTTTTTCAAAATGTTCATTCTCTATTCTACTCAGCTACGGTGAGTTCTCTACACTTTGTTAAACTGTTATTTCGACAGTTTTATTTTTTCATTGTGACCCAGGTCACTCTTTTTTGGTGTAGGACGTAACGAAAGCCGAACCCAAAGCTCTGCGCAACCCAAGTGGGTTGGTCACGTGCCTCCACGGTACGTAGACCGGGGAAACTAGATGTTGGACAGGGCCTGACGGATCGATCGCCTTTCGGTCTGGCTGGGTGAGGAAGCCCAGCCTGGTTGTGTTCGTTGCGTTGGTGCGCGTATCAGTCGGCCAGCTAACTCGAACGCGCCAGGTTGGCATTCATCCAGGTAGACTTCTCTGGCATGCGTGTTTTATCTAGGGTGTCCGCCTTAGTGGACAGGGCACACATTTCCCTTAAGTTAAACAACACGGACGTGGGCATTGTTCCAAAAACACAAGAAAAACAGCTACACAGACTCGCGTTGCAAGCGCCCTCACACGAACGGACGTGGGCGGTTGCTTTGGGTTGGCAGTAAAACCCACCCGTGCAACCCACCAATCTTAGAGTGGATGAAACCCATTCTGGTGTTACAAAAAAAAACAATTAGTATTTTCCATCTTCTCCTCACATTTCCTGTATTAGGAGAGGGTTCCCTTTTCAACTATCATTCCGTAGATCAATCGCACTGTGCAGTTCGGCGAGTTTTACATCTCGACCATCGGTGACCTTTTTCTGGGTTAATTATTCAATGATCCAGTCATAAAATGTACTATCCAGCTACACCGTATGCGGACTGGAATAAACTGAGAAACAGCATGACACACAGCCCTAGTGATTCTAACACTACCAAATCCGTTCAGACCATCTTAGTACGAATTAGTAAGCAAGCATCGTTAGTTCCATTAAATCGATCTATGGCTTATTGTGAATGAATCAGTTTAAAGACAGACATCTGCTACCAATGAATAACAATACTTTTTACTCGACAATTCACACTTAGTGGTTAATCCGATGCTCTGGTGAAAATCGATCCAGTGTACTGTGCTTTCGTTGCTGGTACAGCTTGAGCTGGTTAATTGTCGTCATGTTAGTGCTGCACGAAATCCGAAGACCTGGTGGGTAAAAGGCAGGTTTCGTAGAAGTTAGAAGTTAAGCAAATTCCCGGGAGGAACACACCTGCGCAAACAGATCGCAAACACAGCGTGATTGTTTGATTTTGATAACTATAAAATCCAACTCTAAGACAGATCCCGTTCTTATTTAGCTCACCGGGTTGAACTAACCGGATAATAATCTTCAGCTTATTAGCCACAGTTCTTGTCGTTTCACTGTAGGTATCGCTATATTATATAGTCAATGCAAACTGATGAACTGGGACGAAATGTACCATTTCGAACGAATGAAGCGTGGTCAGTCACACTACATACAGATCACGTTTACATTCTGTAGTGTTAATGCTGTGAAACTTAATCGAACGAAGCGTTTCACATTGTGACAGGTTATTTTAGTGGCTTTCTAAGACTGTGGTGCGTCATTGTTGACAGTATAGCTAATAATGCTTATAATACTCGGAGCTAACTGTTGGACTCATGGAACGGAGCTAATTTGAGTACTTTTTGTAAACACCTTCCAAGCTACATACTTCTATTAGGTTGCTGGCATATTTTTAAACTTTGAGAAATCTGTTGAGTTGACCGGTATGATCGTTTGCTGGACCAAACTATCTTCTTGTTAGAAGCGAAATAAAGCTAATTATTCACCTGTTCATTAGTTGTACGAGCTTGCTTTGTGTTGTAGCAGTTAAAACTACTGTTTTGTCTTACCTGCATCTCATTGGCTATCCGGACACATCCCATCTCATTACCCCATTACACAAGTTAGAGTGTCAAGAAAATATTGTACAATTGGTTTAAAGGGTCATAACTTTCACCTACAAGAAAACGGTCCCCCCGGCGAAAACCCTAGTCTTATTTGCTGTACGTGATGAGTTCAAACAGACAAGTGTACAGTAGTCTAAATATTAGTTCGAATCCAAACCCTTTGTGGTCCTTACCAATATAAGCTGGCGATTAAGTGCGTCATAATGATCAACTTTACTGAGTGAAGCCAAACCACAACACATAAGACAGTGTTTTCAGTCATTTTTGAAGCATACTTCGTTTTCTGTTATATAAATTATGGTAGTATAAGTGATATGTGTTTGGTGGTCAAGATTACCTAGAAGCACAAGACTGGTTTTGTGGTCTCATCCGATATGCGTACTCGGTGAACTTTGATCACATCCTACTATAGGAACGGTAGATGCTGCCAGTTGTAAACACTAACTCATTTTCCAGTTAGTTGTGCCGTTTACTTCAGACTCTGTGGAGTGCGTAGATCAGTGCTGAGGTTAAGAACAGTAATGGGAACCGTGCAGAAACTCAGTTTGCTTCAAGTGTTCTCAACGTCAGCACTGATCCACGCACTCCACTGAGTCTAAGGTAAACGGCACAACTAACTCGAAAATGAGTTAGTATCTGAGACTTTAATTTGTTCAAACGGTCTGGCGAGTCTATTGTTGTGAGTGATGAATTGTTGCCTAGCTACGGGCGTGATGGTCTAGTTAGATCCATGATTTCAGGCCATCTGCATAAGGTATTATCCTTTATCTGCTGTACCCTGTAGACATCATCCTACATAAAACAAATCAAGTTCACATACCATGAGTTGTCACATCAATATAGTGAATGTTTCAGTCACTGTGTTAGTAGTAAGTGGTGCCACTTTCTGAAGTCTTAAAGTCGGGCTCATCTTAGCAAAGGAATACACCGTGTCCTTAACAGAGTTTTGTCATTCATCTATGTTCAGTATGCCTGCATGACACTATATATCAGGCTGTTGTACGTTTCATTTGAATTGAAGGTTCAAACTTGACTCGTTAATCGCCGTTAGTCTGACCGGATATGGACCACTCCAGGTTTGTTCGTTTTCACTGACTGTGACATCTAGGGAATTGCACGACAATACTACAATGGGTCCTGATAATTACAGGAGTGACCAGCGTGAAACGTTAGATTACCGATACGAAGATCGTAAACAAACTGGTTGATAAACCCTGATCGAGAAATGCGGCCGGGATTTTCTACGTGCCATATGGGTGCAAAAAAAGAATTCGTAGACATCACACATGTAACCGCACTATTAAGACAACCTTTCTGTTCAGGTGGTATTTAGCAATGACATAAAAGTACCTCGACTACACTTCAGCTGTCACTCTACTCGCCAATTTCGGGAAAATGTTTGTTTTATTTTTCATTGAAACGTGTTAACAACATTTCTTTTCTAAGGTTATTTTGAGCACAGCAGTTGAAGCAACGATTGCAACGATTTAACAAAATTGTTGCTAGTTTGTCACACCAGTAGGCTTGCAAATGTGAACAAAGATGGCGTTTCATATAAACCACCTAGTTTTGAAACATTATCAGACTGAACTGTTTCTCTAATAGAATTACATCAGTGGTGATAATGAGGTGAAGGGTAATTCAGATCGTTATCAGAAGACCAATTACAAATGAGTAAGCTACATCGATTTGTTGTTTAATCGCTGATTAAAGTGCACGAAACACGTGGTCCATATGAGCAATTTAGAGACTGCGCGACCTGACCAGCGCGCGCGAGAGAGAGAGAGAACGAGAGAGCAATTAGCCTGAGGAGTGTGACAGCTCGTTCTGAGCTGTGATATTCAGGCGCAGGACTATGCAAACAATTTTGCCAATGAAGAGTCCAACAAGTACTGCGTATGCTTTATGTGAATCTCCTAGGAATTTTGTATTTCTGTCACGGCAAATCACGTGGTAGTTGTTTGCTCAAAAGGTCGTTTAACCTCGACACTAAGTCTTTTGAATCTGTGATCTGAGGTATTGTGACCATTGTATGACAGTCGGGGTGAGAGCTAATGGGCAGTCTTCGCAATTACTGGCTGGTAATCTGCTTTTTTGTCAATCGATAATCAAAATTATTATGAGTCTTTCACTTTCCTACTTACTGTAGTACAGCGTGTTAAATAGAATTTGTGGTTTGCTTTTTTAATGATTGTCATCTTGTCAGAATGACAGAGATAACATTTCTGAAACATTGCTTGCACTTGCGAAGGCGTTTTGTACTGGCCAATTTCAAGCTAACCTTCAGACCAGCTTTCTGCTACCTGTTCCGTCTAGGGATGACAAGGTTAACGTCTACTGGCTGCTGATTCTTGGTGGTTTATGAGAAGCCCCGCTTTCACTGACGGCTTTTTATGTGGTTAGTTTCAACAAGTAGTGACAGTCGGAACGAACCCTGAATAGATAAACTTCGCACTATCAACCAGTCTCTTGTCTGTTGGGTGCGCCTCCAGATACAGAGAAATTATGAAAACCGATGTGTAACTTAAATGAAAAACATCTGGTATCAGCCACAATGACGTGAAATGGTTACAAGGTAAACGCCTTGTTATGCACGCTGTCCATTGTAACCTGTTTTGTATTCCATCAGATTAAGCTGGTGAGCAAGGCGAGTGATTTGACTACTCGTGTACTACGACTCAAGGACTCTACCCATATGAAACCATGGATTATTTGAACATCGCTTGTGGCTTGGCGATTGAACTAACTGAGAGTGTATATGACTAAGTAACGCAAGTTCTGTCTGTCGAGGCATAGCGATTCATTTAGACCGATGGGGAATTACCAGTTCACACCAAGGAATGTTTACGCAGCCAACTAGCAAGTAGATAGCTGCTTCGATTTTTGGCTCCACAGTCATCAATCTCTATCTTATTCAGATGATGTCGAGCAGATCAGTCCAAACAAGAACACACGTCATTACATAGAATAGCAAGCTTTAGATAACCTTTACATCAAATCTGATTTGCGTTTTGGCATTTCTACCAATACTTCTGCCTGAAAACATTTGTAGATGATGGGTCGAATTCCGTTGTGATCCCATTGGTTTGATTGTAAAATTTAACTGATAGGATTGAATTGTCTGTTTTCGGACAAGATCAGAGGAAATACCCTAAGTATAGATGATTGTAGACTGAATGCCATGATTAACTGAGTATTAATCACGTGGACGAAGTGGTTTACTTTCGGCGAAGTGATATAAATGAACAACGCAGAAATTTGTTTCCAATTTGTGAGAATGTCCTCTGTAACGATGCCAGCATACCACGAAAGTTATTCGAACACAATTATTTGCTAATTTGTTCTGGCTTGTCTGGTACTCATTTGACTGTTTTTAGTGACACTGTGTCTTACAAATGAAAAGATTCTGGACAAACGGAATTAGTGATATATGATTTGCCATGCAGAAGATGGCGGTTCACTCACTGCATACGTGGTTGCAGTCAAATTTCGATGCTACGGGGTGATAAGAGGCACACGTTTCAGTTGTGCAAGTGGATTTTTTGGTATTGTAGTGGATCAGAGTAACTATCCGTGGGAGTGGGAGAACGTACAATCTAGTGTACTCGACTGCCTAAAAAAACTGACTAACATCTTAGGGTTAACCCAACTGTATAGTATTAGATTCTCAAGTTATTTATGGTACCATGGTCGGGTTCGTCCATGTATGAGTTCATCGGGTAGAATTAGAAAAACACTTGGTTTGGTAGTTTCTGTGATGCAATGCGACTCATTGTCTAACAGTCATATGAACACCACAATAGTATGTGTAGGTGAGTAGACAGTGATGTGAATATTAAGTACCTTAATCACTCATCTTAATCCGTGTCTATCGGGCATGTCTGCTCAGTATAGTTTGGCCGATTACAGGATGTTTATCGGTTTGAAACAGGTTAATGTTCATCGTTAGTATCAAACCAGACATTTACATACACACTGTCCAATTCGGATCGATATCGTCGTAACCATTGTAACATGACCACGGAGAGGGCAGAATCAATCAAAATTAGTGAATTTATGCAAAACAAAACAACTGCACCAACTTTTACATCGTCAAATTCATGATTTGGAGACCAGTTAACTTGTTAATCCATAGAAAAGAACGCACACCGGGGGGTTTTAACTGAATGAAATGACACTGAAACATTAACTACAGCTGGGATTTAGTGGAACACAAAATCTATCCCTTTGCTGTTCATCAGAAAACTAGTGAATCTAAATAATTGTGTTAACTTTCATTTGAAAATATTCAATACTCGAACAACCAACGAGACTTTCTGACGACAATTCAATCAAGATGATAGAGAAGATTTTAGCGCATATCTCACTGTTGCATGTTTCAGAAAACTGTTTCAGATTGTTGTCTACCATATCACTTCCAAAATCGAGCAGGTCGTTTTCGTACGAATGCAACCTTAACTTTAATATCTCTTGGAACATACAATTCCTTATTTTAACGTTATTTATATGATAACGTCGACTAAGCGCACACTAACCCCACTTTTCTGTCCAACGATGTAAATACAGCGTCTAAGTCCTAATTATTCTCATTCCACTCCGATAGAGTTTTACTCGTCCTGTTGCTCTTCTCACCAGCTATCCAGTGACTCATGATAAGCTTACTGTCACCGGGATAAATGAACTTCATGTGGTTTTCATTGAATGTACTCTGAGTTCTCGCACATTTTGTCCAAACAGTAGCGTGTTAATTTTTGTACCACAGTCTACTAGACAATAGTAAACGCAGTTCAAATTATACTCGTTTGGAAGCATTAGCAATTCTCCATTTGGTAAGTTGAGGAAATTGTTCACAGGATGTGCATTTTTCGGTCGTTCTAGTGTTATTCCATACCTACTGCACACTGAGGAAAAACAGTGTATTTCTATGTGAAAGGTTGCGTAAAAGTCATTCACCCAGTTTATCGAAGCGCTGTTGTTTTCATTTGGGCGTGCACTTCTATACGCATCAAAACAACTGGCGAAGCAGTGGGATTTTACTGAAGAGAAAACAGCGTTAGACCGGTTATAGTGTGACCTTCATCTCTATCGTCTACCCACACACGCTACAAAAGAATTTGTTTGCGTAGGTTCAGCATCGAAATACGAATTTTCCGTTTTGGTTGTGAGCTTAACTAAATTTTATTACCGCCATAAACTAGAAAGAACCATATTGTTATATACTTTTCAGTTCCATTAAGAAATATCCTGTTAAATTCAGCTTAGTTTGAAAGTACGATTTACATTTTCCCCCGACTTCTTCAAATAGATTTCAAACCGTCCACAACATGTTATGCAATTATACGGAACGTTCACTTCCCCACCCTGTCTGATCAAACTGTCCCGTCAATCAGCTTTGGTTTTGTTTTGCGGATTCTCAAACAGAGTAGATTACTTTCATCCCCCCTTTGATTGGTTTTAAGTGCATGTGTTCACCAACCAGAAACCAATTCTTGCATCATCACCTGTCCAGGAAAATCCAAGAAATTTTTTTTATTTCGAATCCGCATAAGGCTACACTCAATGCTTATTTTACGGTCGAGCGTGATCGGTGGCCTAACAAGCAATCCAGCATTTCAAGTGTGTGACAAATCTGTTGGGCAGATCAGCCTACTGAATAAAACCGAGTAGTCAATTTGAACAACAAAAGTTATCCCCGAATACCCATCGTTCCTCCTAAATCCAGCCGTCCTCGTGACTTTCGTTATGAATTCTGCTAGACAAACGCGCTTCACTCTCAGCTTTCAGTGTACAAAGCAGACCTACGAGAGGCGAGAAAATCCAATGAATTAACTGCTAACACACAACCACCCTCCACACACGAATAACTCGGAACATTCACCTTGATTTGTGCTTTAAATGTTTATTTACATGGTGGTTTGAGATAAAAACGGTTTTGTAAACAACATTTCTATACATTTCTTTTGAAACTGAAAAACCTTAATATTCAGTCATAGTTTGAGTGATTTTGCATGTTTTCTTCAGCAACAAGAACTATCTGTGCAAACACAACTGTACATCGTGATTTTGTGATACACGCGTCCTCATGCTTATGCCGAAACAATGCTATAGCAACGATCACACTAATTTATTGCTTTTTAATATCCCATCTCTTTCGGTATCTTGCTGAATTACGTCTTTTGTGCAAATTTCGTTCGTTTGTTCTTGAATTACTTTGCGAATGACAAAAAGTATTCCCATTGCTATTTATCGTGTTTAAAAACGATTGGTTTGCGACTCACATTAGAAACAGCTTAACAGGGTGTTAGGTAAAAGAAATATATGAGTATAAAACCGTGAAACTGAAACACGGCAATATACATATCTGTCCGCATCCGTAGCCTGAGTAGACAAAGACTACCTGTACACATTTGTTACTATGAGTAGATTACTCTGAATCACCTGTAGTTATACGCGTGCACCACGTATGCTGTCCGCACCTACGGAAACCAGACAAATGAATATGTAACTGAGAGCCCACGCAACACGACCATTTCAGTCTGACTAAGGAACAAGAAGGTCAAAGTGAGTTCTCTAACTCACCAAACTGGAAAGAAAATATTTTATAAAGATGTATTATATTCCAGCTAACATAGAGAAAGCTACACCGAACTCCTCGGAAGAAAAACAATTGCCAACATTAAACTTGTTTAAACATGACTTTGGAAACAGAGAGTTCGTCATTCATACATGATGATTGGCATTTGATTCCATATTAGTCTGTCACCACAGGTGATGTGCGTACCATTAGTTACGGTCACACTCAAACGTCTGCCATCTAATGTAAATCTTAAGGACCAATACAGAGAAGCGTGTAAGTTAATGATTTTGTAGACAGCCCTAAAATATATTCAAACCGGCAACGCCGAGGCTGGGAAATTAGCAGGAGTACAGGAAACTCAAACGTGCACTCCCAAAACACACCAGCATATAGTAACGTTGTCCGTAAACTTTTTTCCTAACGTATACATATATATATATATATATATCATGTCACGAGGAGAAACGCGTTCAGAAAAACCAATGATTGATCATTTCCATGCAAACAGGCTGAGTTTCGCAGGTGTATAGAGGGTCCAGTCTCACCGGAATTATGTTAAGTTTACCCTTCAGTTAAAGAATAGAGTCTCCCCATATCATCTGTGGCGAACTTTGACAAGTATCAATCGACGACTATAAAATTATCAAACACACCTGGTGAACCAGACAAACTGGCAAAGAGATTCAGGGAACTAAAAATGGACTATTTTCTGAAGGATCGCATTGATAAGTAGCGCAAGCACACTTCCCATGAAATGGGAAACATACTGCACGCAAAATCGGTGGACTGGTATCGGCATAGAAGGTTACTGTGTCGTTTGTGTGTATCATAACATATTATGTTTTTCGTTATTGTGGATTCTCGTAGGTTGTAGATAACGAGTAGTGTTGGGGAGAAGAATGGAGTGTGCTAATAACGAATTGTGGTATACCACCATTTGTCCCACGACCTAGTGGAAAAGTATTTCCACGATACCGGTATTGTTATCCGATACAACTTTCACAGTGACGCAATTCCCTAGTTGCGTTATGTCAACCAGATCTTCGCAGCTCAGTTGATAGAGCACTTGCCCCGTTTGGGCATGCTATTTCTGTCGCTGGTTCGAATCCAGCCGAAGCTTAGATTTTTTGCAATTGGGTCGCATCTAAATCGAAAACCCTCAAAGGTTCAGTTAGTCAACGACTGATGATCGTTCGTAGCGCAGCGTCCGATTCAGGTCAAATGTGCTGATCAGAACGGAGGCTCGGACAACTCCCAGTCGACTGTTTATTCATTGGCCGAGGTCAGCTTAAGAAAGTACCTAAAAACCAGCAAATATTGATTTTGTGTTAATGCCTGCAAGATCTAATGCGATATGTTTTACGCATAAAAATTATTGTATATTGTACTGCTGATTTATACTGATAAGTAGATTGCCAAATAAAATATGGACACAATAGGAATAAACCAGTTTGATAATTAACAGTCATGTGACGGAAAGAAATTCTCGGGTCTTCTGTGAACTGGAGGACGCCAGGTGTAATTCAGCTAAATGCAACTACACGATTCGTACACTATGATTGGTGAATGTTCTGTTTCTTGCACATCTACATCTCCAGCGAGCAAACAGTAATTAAGCTTACAAGCTTCAGTTGCGTATATATAGATTATACATAAATCTACGTGCGCAACGTGCAGCTTTTATATCATAACAGACTTTCAGTGTAAAAATATGTATTGATTGACTGTATGAACAGACTTTCTAGAGGGACAGACAATTTTCATCCTCCTCCTAGTCGTAAACAATTTAGCTGACGGACTTGACTATCTATCCCGTTGTTTTTCATTGTGTACAGTTTGTTGTTTTGTCTTAATCTTCGTAAGTGTCAGACATTTCATTCGATCAAAACGGTTACTATGTTCGGAATAAACTTCTTGGTACGCTGTTATGTTTGGTAATTTACGAATCAAAAGATCCTTCTAAGGACCAGGAGAATGTTTTACCATTGTAGGAGTATTTAATTGTTCAATGATAAGGTGCATGGTGAATGGAATAAAAAGAACTTGCACCGGTGACTAGATTAATCAATTTTTCGGCGAAAAGTGCAGTTTTCATCCTCCACCTTAGTCGAAAACAATTTGGCTAATGGACCTGACTACCTACTAGTCATATGCCAGTTGAATTCAATGTTTTCGGATCATCATGAATCTTCGCGTTCTACCAAACCTCATCCTAAGCGTTTACGATTTTACACTTCATTTATAAATGTGGTTGTTTTGCGATGAATCACGTCTTTAATCACATACTTCATCTCATCAAAACAGTCGAGTTGAATGAGTTATCCATTGAACAGTTTATTTCTCATGGCAAGTGAAGAATAGTTTATTTGATGAGATCAAGTAGCACGAAAATAACAAGAAAATGATTAATTTACAGTAAACATGATAACGACGAACCTTTAATTTGGTCTTGTAGTTACTTCGAGAATGAGGAAACTGGGTTTGAGTGGAAAACGATTGTACTAAAGAAGATCGATAGCAAACGAATGAATATTTGTGTCTAATTTTGGTTGAGGTTGTCGAACTCCATTACGAATGCATAGAATGAATCATGTCATATGTAAATTTGAATTTCCGATTGCTGACACCCATGTGCTGATGATAGGTGAGGAAACGTTTGCAACCCAAATGTCAAGGTCGATAAACAACTGAATATTGGGAGGAAATTTGGGAGTCAATTTTTTTCCCGCTTTGTAAAGTGGTGCTAAACAGTAAGATCGAATAGAGGTCAACATGGGAAATTCTACTGCAACATGCTTGGACTCTGAGTGATCTAGGAGATCGTGTGTTTTTTCCACTAGCGGCTAAAAAGAAACAGGTGAACTCTAGGTTAAGTAGAGGTTCACAAAGGTACTAAAATAGGCGTGCATGTTAAGTATAACGGCTTATTACAGATATGGGTAACATCCGGTAGAAGGGAGTTGGTGTAATAGTTGGTTATTTTCAAGAAGCGAAAAGTGATAGTTGAAAATGTCATTTTACAGACTACACTTGATGAGTAGAATCAATAGATGGTGTTGTTAAAAAATTTAGGAGAAAGAGAAAGGACAGGATCAACCGTTTAGACAGTTCGGACAAAGCTGTTCAGCATGTGGGATAGAAAAAAGCTCAGCTGACCCTTGAAATCACAGTATCTGCGCTCTTGAGCGGCATAGTTTTATCACAACTCAGCATGACAACTAATTTAGAAGGATGTTGAACATAGGATTGCGGTTTACAGAAATGAACGAATACTGAAGATACCTGACCGTTCAAGCCAATAACTCCGATATGGTTACCTAACTAATGACATAAATCAGTGGACGATGAGGTATTGGTCCGTTTTTTTGATTACAGAAGTTTGAGTCAGAATGACCCAAACAAATTTTGCCTCGATATTTGGCATACCAGAGCTGTTGCACCGTCTTCTTACGTCCTTGAAACTGTGGTCGACTTCCTGATTGCGTTCGCTTCTGACTACTGGTGCAGCTAACATTGCCACAGATGGATCATACGTGTGATTCAAAGCTGCCAAGCATCTTCTGAGCAACTGTGTTATCTTTAGTCATTACCAGATCTCGAACGCTGCTGTTACAAATTTCGACTAGAAACGGTCTAGGACAGTTCGTCTGTGTATTGGATACAGTCCACATATGGGGCCTGTTCGCTCAGCGTCATTTTGCCGTTACAGCTATTCCATTGTTTTGTAGGATATTTAATATTAGTTGTCTTTCGGCGCATCTGCTATATTTTTGGTTTCATGACACACCGGATTGTAGATATGGATAACTGTTCTTACTGATTTTTTAGGACGGTTTTGTAGGAACTCTATACTTGTTTAACCGTACTGGGTTACCTTGTACATTGGTCCTAAATGCTGAACAGGCAAGTTCTGTGTTGCACTATACGTTCGAGCACGTCCTCTACTTTTATCAGGTTACTGAGATCGTGTACTAGAGAAATAATAGGCTTACTGAGAGCTTCCTTCCGTCACGCGCCTTATGAAGAACCCACCGGTTTTATCAGTAGTGCAACTTTATTGGCAGTTGGTTTCCGTTGTACCTAAGAGACCCCTCTGCCCTTTTGGGAGAGTTTTTGGGAAGCCGCGGTGTTGCTCTTAGGGCCAACTTCCATTTGCATAAGTGGAGCTGAACGTATAAGTAGGTTTGCGTCAGTGTGATGCGTACAGATTGCTTGCAAGAAGTGGTGGGTGTGAACTGACGTTTCCATACCGTCTAATTATGGTTTTCGGGTTTGGTTCACTGTTTGACTTGGGGATGCAACGCGGGAAGTAGATTGTACGATATATCAATTACAAGGTCCAATCTGTTTGAAAGACTAAACAATTTTCCGCTCTGACTCTACAGACTCAGTATAATCAGCCATACAGCTCGTGAATTTTCTTGCCTCTACCTGCACATGTTTGATGACACTAATCCACATAAGTACACACTAAATCTCGGACAATCCCTTTTTGCCGTACCGCTTGCTGAGACACGAGCAGGAGACTCGGCGCATGTTACCGGCAAAGAATTAATCAGGCTTTAGTTATGCTCGAATTTACAAACGGAACATCAACTTTTGATTCGGGACCAACGTTTTTCGCGGTTTAGAGCGTTTGCAACATGTTTAAGCGCTTTAATAGTCCAACGAAAACAATAAAGAGGAGCAGCTTGTTTTTGAATTTGAATTACCGTTTGCCTTCACTAGTGTACATGCTCAATTCAGTTTACAATACTGAGCTATTAATCATCACTCTATGAACGTCGATTGATGGATCGAATCCAACTCATTTTTGCAGATGACTGACACGGATATGATTGTTCAAGATTACTTCTGGCGATTATTGAATCACCTGTCAGTCAGCATTCGTAAACTCATTTGTTACAATAGCGTGAGGATTTTGACGTCTGTTATGCCGACCTGACAGGAATTTAATTCAACTGTATAATGAGCTATCGCGCTTTTGGATCGACAGGATCAGTGACTGACGCGATTTTGGCTGTTGAGGTTTTGACACAGAACCATTTGGAGATAGAGATGAACTCAGCTGGTCTACTATTCTCCAGTAGTTTAAACTCTGGAGCTACTTCACCACTATGGCGATTGTTATCACTAAGCGCATTATCTCCATTGTCCATAACTAAATGAGCTGGGCGCACCTCACAAGCTGTAAATTAGATTGCCATTTACTTGTAGGTCCCATCTTCCTTTTGCAACGATCATTGCAACGACTTGTTCACCACAGACTGTTTTCTATCAGAACAGTCAGGCACCCTTGGTAAGCTAAACCAGCACAAACCAGTATGAAATTGATTACAGTCAATGCCCGTTATGTAGGACAGTGAGAACCAAAAGTACAATATACCGATCCAAACAAATCCGAATAATGGGGAGAAAGGTTTTTCTAAAGCAATATGTGATGGAGTAAATGCTAAAAATGAAGCGTGCGAACAAGGCAATTTAAACACAGGGAAATGAAGCTACAAGGCTGACTGAGTATGGAAAACAATCGAAGTTTTCACATCACAAGGAAAGGTATCACATGGGAACGGGATTACACAGCTAATCATAGGAAAATGCACACTCAACCAGTTTCTGATTAAAAGTATCTGTTCATTCTCCTCAGATAGCGTCACAGGCTTCTTCACAGTGTTGTTGAGATGTCTGCCTAGTCTTTGTTCAAATCACATTACTGTTACGTTCAGCATCGTTTAATCAGCGTTTCCCACAGCTTCGCCCAGGTTATAGTTGATCTTTTTATATTCGCGGGTGAATGCCTTCTTTATAAACGATACAACAAAACAGGCACTAACAATAACACAGTTTGGGTTAAGGTGGCTATTACAGGCTGGACAAAAGTTTTAACGGACTATTACCACTGCCTATGAAAGCATATATCGTGACAAAATGGGCTCATAAGAAAGATTGAGGTCAGAAGTGGCCATTGGGCTCGGCGGTCGCAAACTGACGTCATAATACGCAACTGTCAATTAACCCTAGCAGTTCTACATGAGCTGCTCGGCATAAATGAACTAAGATCAGGTGGCGTTGTTGTTTAATGTCCATGGTTATCTAGTTGTCATCAGGGCCTACTTACATTTGACAGTAGGTATCTACCTTATCCGTATCCTGGTGACAAATATGACTTCACTGATTCAGTCAGTAGTTTTCCAGCACCACGATTAATACATACAGACAAGGATAATCTTATTCCTTTTTACATACCTGATGATACACATCTATGTATACACTCGGAATAGTTGAGTAGAACAATGTTGAGACTCATTGACTTGTGGAAATTTTGGAGACGTTTTCACTTATTGATGTTCCTTCGTTTATATCATTGAACATCAAGAAGACGTGTGTTACGAGATAAAGACATTTCCTTCATATCCTATCATCCACTTCCTCAAACAGAGAGAAAGGTATCTGAAATCGTTCTTAACTTCATTCGCTCACTGAGACTGTTGGATCCCACACCTGGTCGCTTTACTTGCGTCACATGATAGCTTAACTCTGTACCGTTTCTTACAAGATGCCAGGATCAACTCTCATCAATATTTAAACATTACTTCGAGGTGAATATAGATCCAAAAACTTTATTAGGTTGATCAAGAAGATGGTTGGATGCATTTTGTTTATATCAGAAAGCGTCTGGTTTCTTTGCTGAGAGTTCTTTAAGGTCGACCACATTTACGGGTGCATTTATCACCATCCTTCCTCCAAACGATTTATCCACGAATTTAGGATTTTCCTATCAACGCTTGTTACATTGGACTGCCTTGTGTAAATTAAACGTCAAATAACAAATGTTCAAATTCATCCACACTGTTCATTGTTGACGCTAGACAAAATCAAAAGCGCATCGAAGAGAATCGATTATCCACGCCATTGATTCGTCCTTCCAGTTTGATGCGTAAATTAGGGAGAAATTCCTGTCCTATGCATACATCACAGAGTTGGATGAAGAGTGGAGAAATTGAGCGAAACAGATACGAAGGTGTCACCAGAATCCAAAAGTGATTTGATTAATACAACAGAGCGAGGTTTTGATAAAATCCAGGCTGCTCAGACCTCATTGACGTTCAATATATTAGTAGCTGTGGTTGTCTTGAACAAACGCACCCTTAAACCAACCAACAAAACCAGGTGTACTCAACGGTAGTCATGAGGTATAACCATCAAATAATGATGTGTATCGATTGGAGTGATCGACCTACATCTTATAGGCAATTAACACACGACAACCGAGGAGCAAACCAAGCAACCTAATTGGATAAAAAGTCAATATCGCGGATGACGGGCAAAATACAAGCTATCCAGTGAGATCAAACGCACTCCCGGTCACTGAAGATGAGCGAACGAATCAATCAATAGACCTACGTGTTCATTATACAAATAATCCTGTTCTACACTGCGGCAGATTTTGATGGGATCCCGGTCTTGGTTTTAGTTTCGCGGATGGTCACTCAACACTCACAACAGACAGAAATCCGAAAGGCAGCAGCGTAATTGGTATGGAAGAAGTGTTTGATGAAACTGTCGTTCAGTGGTGTCGAACGTCAAGGTCTTACCTCCACAGTAATTCGCACATGCCTGCCTGTTCACGTGTGCTTGGCACTCATGTTCAGCCGAATAGATTTTCTGAACCCTAGGTGGACAGTTCCAAGCCATTCTTATCCGCACATCATCCGTTAGTTTATTAGGAACTGTTACGACGCTTACACAGGTATAACGAGACTGTACCGAGGTCAGCGGATAGTCAAATACCTCCGTAAGTAGTTAATACGATCAACGAACCAAACCAACGTCTAATAAATATGGAGGGATTAAACAGCAAAACCATCCAGGCAAGATTCATTACGCAATGTTAGCCTGAAAATCGTTAGTTTGAATGGGACCGTTTTGCCTAAACCGTGGCAGAAAGACTCGGGAGCGCAAAGAACATTGAATTGAGCCATAAGTCTGTGGTGGTTTTTTCTCCGTCCACCTCATTCATTCCAGCGGATCGATATTGTCGTGCACTATGATGTGTAATTTTTGTTTGATTTTTAGGAAGCGGTTAATGAGTTACAATTGGAATGATAACAGAAACAACCACACTTTTTATAATTGTCCTGCTAGGGCATGCTATCGAACACTGCGTGTGCGTGAGGTCAACGGGGTCGCATTTGCCTCGACTATGTGGGGCCCGACTTACTGTTGATGGCCATCGTCACCCGCTTTCAGTTTAGCAAGTCAAAAATCACGACTGCTTTTATGGTTGCGTACGCGAAACCGTTCACGTTAACAATTAATTCACAGTCACATTGTGGTGGATTGTCAGTCCGGAGGTGCGAGTATTCCAACTCTCGACGGAATACCTCAACACGGGAGGGAAGCACGTCCGCAAACCCTCAACGATCGGATGGCGGAGATCAGGGACGACCGGATGAGTCATAGCTCGATCAGATCAGACCAACGGGCGAGACATCGCAAGTAAAGTGGAATAGACGATCAAATCGGAAGCGCGATTATCCCAACACTCACCGGAATATCTCGACACGGTTATACAATACGGTCAACGCGCACAGTGAATAGATGACGGACAACACGAGCAACCGGACGAGCCATTGCTCAACGAAATCGGACCAACGGACGGAGAATGACAGGCAGAAAACCCCCCGAAAGAAGGTGCCGATCACACACGTAAACCGGGCAGAAGTGCACACGACGTGTGAGCGGAAACCGGGTGGTGGTGTTGTGGACTGGAATTGTGATTCAAAAACGCGAGCGTGCGGTTGACAAGGTAACTAGCGGGTTGGACAATAAAGACTGTGCTTTTCGCTACAATATCACTTAACAGGCAAACGTACCATGTAAACCAAGCACGATGAACGTTAAGCTGCTGATTGATGTGTAAATCAGGCCTAGACATTACTTATATGTGCTCGTTACCTTAACGTTGACGAACGGTTAAGCAGTCGGTTCAGTTCCTAGTCCGAGGAACATGACACCAACCAATGGGGAATTGGAACCGTAAGTGAAACGCCCATAATTTGAATCAGAATGCACTCTATCGGGTGAACACAAATCCACTTGTCCCTTAGCAATCACAGTCTGTCGCCGCCATAGGCCCCTGAGGAGTTGACCAGTACAAGAAAAGGTAAAGCACTGCGGTCAGAATGAGGAGGTCCCACTACAGAAACATCGAAACACTCCTGTTGCTGAAGTAAGTTGTCTTCCGGGTACAGAGCGAAACGTTCCATTAAGTCCTGGTTTTAAAAAGGTGGTATTTCGTTAACATTTTACTAACATATTTGTGAACTGTGTTCCTTTTCCATCGACCACATTGCAAGCTACATCAGGTTATTTACAAAATCGCTAGATTCTGTTGAGCATGTAGGCAACAATAACAACACAAACGGTCAACGATATAATTAATGGTTTTATGTATATGAGTGAAGAGAACAAGGGAAATGATAACATTTCTCAACAGCTGTCACTATGCTGCGTTAGTGGACAGGCAGTGAAGTCTATATCTATAGACCGAATAGAGCTCTAGGACGAAGATTGGCTGACTGCATACTCAACCGGTTACTGTGCGTTATGACACTACGGAGAATGAGAACACAGCATGTAAACCGAGATCCCACCCCGACTATTGTTGACCCAGGCAACTAGTTTAACGTGTTATTGCGTAACCAGACGCATATGGTCAAAGTTCCTCGTGTACACGTCAGTCGATTGCCACCGTCCCAGTCTGCTTGTGTGCATACACTGTTGACTCAAGCAGTTTGTCTGGCTTCGGAACTGGTACGTTTCTTTGTGTAATGTAACAGCCAGTCATGACTGTCATTGGTATTATCGCTATCCGTATGATAATCATTTCCCAACGTTTCACGTCCATTAATGAAATGAGTCAACTGGAAATATTTTCAATCCCACTGACGAACTGGATCAGAGCTGCTCAGTGTTTTCAACCATAGTGATAAGCTAAAAAACGATTTTTTCAGAACAATAATATTACCGACCAGAAGGAGATATCTTTATTTTCAGTGGTGTAGAATTCACCCATCAAGCTAATGGACAATAACTTTCATATTTTCAAAGAGTACACCAAAGCAGTTTTTATTGAGAGATTAGGGGACCATTTTCCACCTAACTGGATCATACCATGGGCTGAATTGCCATCAGTGATTTGACTATGCATTACAATAGTCACCGTAGTAGTTGCATATTTTCATTCATCCGTCCATACTAACCTAACTATCACTGTCTGAAGCATCTTCTGTTTGGTCTGTTGTTATTAAGTCTGATAAACTACGAAATTGTCCAATTAATGATTGTTACTCTTGAACAGCCGCAATGATGGAAATGATCGAGTACTAAAAATATAGTTTAGTAAAACAAAATGTGATGGACAAATCATACAGATCAAACACCAAACTGGTGAGTAAAATGAAGAAGGCAAATAGAAGAAACAATCTTTCACAATTCAACGACTCAAAATATTGTCTTATCTCTGTTCTTTATGTTGACAACAGTGTAAATAAAAATATTTCATTTGCTAAAAATGGTGAAGACATCATAGCAATAAGCATTCCGTTTTTCAAAGCACATCTAGGAAGGGAATTCCTGAATCCCGGTCAAGACTAGCCTGTACCAAGTATATTATTGCAGAGGCTGATCGAGTTGAATTACAAATTGACTAAGGTAGTTTGCATATGACAGTAGAAGCAGCTCAACTATGCCTGTTTCGTCAAAGACTAGAGCTGTTGTAAAACTCCGGCTATTCGTCCTCTTGTAGGTATTACCTACTAGCAAGATAAATTATTTCTGAACGTCTGCTTACTCACTTGAAGGCAACCACAGCTTCGAATCAAGGCAACGCCCAAAACCAATTTAATTAAAATTAATCAACAAAAGTATTGAAGCAAATTAAAAAATTAAAATGAAAAAATAAGTAGAGTGACTTTTTCTGAGATATCACGTCGTGAAGTGGTCGCTGGATGACTAGAAGTTAGACAATATTGACTAATGATTCAAGCAAACAGTATTTAACGTTTTCCCGAAGGTCCCTGCAGCGCCGGATGTGATTGGTATTGCAGCTGCTGTTGTTGGGCCAATAAACGTTCTCTGGATTCTGACGGCAGTGCGTCAGCCAGCGTCTCTATGTCCGGACTATCCACACCCGTCAGCGCAATGTTCGATAGGCCAGGAAGCTCAGAAAATGGCATCCATGCTTCTCCTGTAAAGCGACACGAAGCGAACACGATGACCAAAAGATTATTGAAGATAAGTGACAATTTGCATTTGGATCCAAAATACAAAATACTCATCGGTGAATGTGGGCTGATCCGTAGGACTATTCTAGTATGAAACAACTCATGTAGTTAGATAAAATCTCTGTTTTTCACTACTAGGTTACGATAAATATGCTCGCAGTGGTGCACTATTTAGGTAGCAATACCAGTTCAATATGGCTATTCTAAAGCCTACCCTCAGCCTCCACCATCGTCCAAGTCCAGGCTGGTTATTTTTTACCTATGACTGAAGTTGTATACATTTTTATACTAGTCCGTTAAATGTAGATGTTTTAAAATAATTGTAATAAAAGATGTAAGCTGAGTACTTGAATACATCTGTGTCGTTACGATACTAATCGTGCATGGTCGTAATCCATGCAAACTGCTCACGAAATAGTGTCAACCAAAATAACATTGTTATAAAGAGACCAAGTAACGATTCTACTTGACCTGTCACATGCGACAGCTTTGACGTCTGTAAGTGAGTGTTTACCAGCTCATTTGTGTCAAATGCTACTCCTTCTTATACTCTGGTGTGAATAAGTGTCTGTTCTACGCAAAGACCGTGAAAATCATGGGATATGGATAAATATCTGTGTAACAAGCTAGGAAAAGTTTCAGGGTACCCCATCTTTTTTTATCCAGAAACGTCCCCATCCCCGAGAAGACTACTTTTTCCATTAGAATAAGCAGAAGTACCCAGGACAGTCTACAGGCAACCTTCGCCGTTTTATGCCTGTTCGACCCTTATTCTGCAACATTCATTGGTGACCTATTGACCTTTACTGCTGCTTTTAGTATTCGACCTTCGGTCTTCCAGTTCAAGAATGTTTAAAGGTCACCATGCATCATATAAATACCCTGTATTTTTCACCTTGTTATACGCGTTTTGAAGCAGAACAAGTGGATTTCTGAGCTCATCTTTAATTTTATTTGAGGGCAATTGGCGGAGACAGTCGCGTTAATCTCGAGATCAAGATTTTCCGTTTTCTTTCTTTCAAATTAGAAAATTCGGATTATGTCAAGCGTAATTTTATTTCGTGGTCGCTTCAGCGTATCTTTTTAAGGGTTTACGACGAAAATCCGACTGAAAAGTTACTGAACAATACTGTTAAAAGGTGCCCAATATTTTGTATGATGTCATGAACTTCAAACCGGCGAGAAACTTATGTTAATGGAGCTATCAAACATCAGCGGACAGAATAGGTGAGCTGACCGGTCAGTAGAAGCACTGTTTACCAGTCCTACTACAAAAAGAAACCAAGGGTCAACTTCCAGCGAAAACTGCTAGGACCCAAAGCAGAACGGTAATCATGATGAACACTCATCATCATCATCATTCTCATCATAGACAGCAATACATCAGGGGTTCACACTGATGCTTAAGTGCCACGCAACCATGAAGAAGAATAAAAAGCAAACCCTGTATAGGAAGGGAGAAGAAAAGAAAATGAAAGGGGAGGAGACCTAGTCACTAAAAATAGCTACATCAACATTCAAACGTACAACATCAAGGCGCCTACACTTTACAAACAAACAACCGAGCTGTAAGCGAAAGTAAGGCGTCATCAGCAAGACAGCTTCCTCAAAACCTTCACTGCCCCACGTCATTAAGTGCACTCACTTCACAGACAACTCGGACAAACAACGACAACACTCATGCCACTGAGCTCGGTTAGCCGCCATCTCACCTAAAGTTTCAAACCATCGACTCTGTGAGTCGCGAAGGCTCCAGCCTGGGAGACGAACCCGATCTACAGTGCCCAACCTCTTCGTGAACGATTTCATTTGTCTACTCCAGGTCATCATCTGTCCACCTCGCACCTTATGACAATCGGTCGAAGCGTCGGCAAACAGTGCTCGATGTGGCGAGCGATCAGCTGGTATCCTTAGTACATAGCCCAACCATCTAAGTCTGTGCAAATGTAGTGACTGAATAAAAGAACTCGTTTAACAATCAGTGTCAAACACCCGCTTCCTAACCTCTTCGTTGCTTAGTCGTTGGCGCCACCCGATACGAGCGAATGAACGCAAACATCGGTGGTCAACGCCTGAAGACGGTTCATGTCTTCTACTCTGAGCGACCATGTTTCGCTGCCGTAAAGTAATATAGTTCTCTCTGTTATCTGATATACGCGGACCTTAAGCTTCAGAGAGATACCTCTCCGTCGCCATAAGTACCTCAGATGAGTAAACTGCCCTAGCCTTAGAAGTATGCGCCTCTATTTCATTCCCTACACCTCCGCCGTTTGCGAACACGGACTGGTAACTGTCTTTGAGAACAGTTTGTTTGCGAACGTTATCTTTTTGGAAGTCCAATGTTATTGACCCAAAGTAAGCATTCTATCTAATTCAACAATAGCCTTACCAACTTGACGTCCAGCAGCTCGTCGTTCAGCTTCTGTCTCAATAACAGTCTGGTGTTGGTTCCATGGTTTGTCGCATGCTGCGCAAACAAAGGCTGAAGTAAACCCGGAACAACCGCAACCAGGAGCCTTGCATCGATAAGGTGTAGGATATGCAGCGTGCTCCTCATGAGTATGTTTACATTTGCACTTGACACGATAGAGAGCCTCATCGAAATCGCGGCGCTTTCGCAGCCAAAACTCGCCAACCTCCTCTGGTCGGCTGGGCACAAAACTGAATGCTTGGCATGCACATCCATTCTGAAAGATGTATGGAGTCAAGTAGAAGTTGAAGGTGCTATATTAATGTGATATTGTGAACCAGGAAACATGCTTGTAGGCTTATCGGTTAAAACATGCTATTAAATGATTATTTGACAGGTAAGAATGATATTGAATCTTTAGATCCACAGCACAAGAGATTTAGGACAATCAGTCTGATAAGTCATATGTAGGGATAAAACCACCATTTGGCTATCAGGAACTAGGTTGGCCAGCCACTTCATTAACACGGAATTCTCTCAGTTTCATTCTTGACAGGCTGTTAATCAAGTGGGTCTCATGATGTTTGATACACCCTTCAAAACATGTAATTATTGATATGAATTTTTCATACGTTCGGTTTGACGAGGAAACAACATTGAGCACTCAATAACTCCAGGGGGAAATAGTCAGCAGTTTACATTCATGTTTAGCTGTCGGAACTATTTCTTAAGTTGCTCATGAGTAGTTAGGGATTTTGTTAACTTTAAGTTTAATGCCATTGACTGACCAAATTATCATGATTCTTTGCCCACTATGAGGTAATTAGCGCGGTGATCAACAAGATTACCTCAGTAAGGTGTGGCCGGTGTTCTATTCTCCATCGTGACAGGAAATATACTAGTGACGAACTCTAACAAGGGCGACACTCAAGTCTTTTCGAATTTCTGAATGTGAAAATTGTGATTAATTGTGAACGATATTCAACTTGAGACTTTTTGGAGTTTAATTTGATTACAGAAAGAAATCTGAGCCTAGGTATCTGACAAAAAATGAAAAGGTATTAATACTAACTAATTAACACTGACATACAGTTTTTAATGGTTGCCAATGAAAAAGATTGTGCTCGACGGTAGGTAGTAAATAACATAACATTTCCAACCGATTGAAATGTCCACTTAGAACAATTTTGTTAAATGAACCCAACTCGTTTTCTTTTAGAGTACATTTGTGGGGGCGGTGTGGTCGGACTATTTCACAAAGTACATCGCTTGTAGGAAAGGTGTACTAATGAATGAGATCGGTTTACCAAGGTTAGTTTGACTACATACGCTATTCGTATAGTCCAGTGAACCGATTGTTTTGTACAATCTGTTAAGTTTGTACAATATACGGTAGGTAGTCCGTCAGGAGATTTTTACTTATGATGTCTGCCGGATAAAGTTAAGTTTGTGTAGCAATTAATTACAAACAACTGCACCCGCAGAACTTAGATTGAGTGATCAAGATGATATGACTGAAGAATACGTCTTCTGTTTTGAGTATGCAGTACAGATGTCAGGGGGATAGACTGTACTATTGGGTACAAAACCCAAATTGAAAATGACCTACCTGTAAACTAACTTATCAAAAGGTAGAGATCACATCACATTTCACTTTGATCATCCAATTGCAAGCTAACCGTGTTCCACCGCTGCGCAGTTATTTTATAGTTCACTTCCTAGATTAAGAAATGAACGATCTACTGTTCAAGATGAATCTAAGATCAGTTTACAATCACAAATCAATTTCATTTAAGGAAAGGTTTTGATGCGTATGGATCCTTGGATGTATATGTCGTTCGATGCTTACTTGTTCACACTTCAAAAAAGCCCGTTTTCCATCAAAATTTTGATGTTGGTTCAACAGATGACCACAGAAACAACGAGCTTTGGACGAGACACGTTGACAGTCTTGTTGGTCCCATGGTTTTTCAGTTGGTCTCCAAGCGATGTAGACTCCTGAATACCACAAAGACAGGATGTTTTCTAATAAGATGGTGTTGTCAGTTGCAAAGCTATTTAGAGCAAAACGAATGAGGATTTACAACCAGGCGACACCTCAAGTAACTATGTTCGAATGCTGTAAGCGACCCCTACTTGAAAATAAAAACTGGTCACAGATTAGACCACGGTTTCAGTTGTCACAACGGGTTGTGGAACATTTTTCAGATATGATAATTCTAAAGTCTCCAATCCGAAGTCACTTACAGACTGAGTGTAATTATCACCTCAGTTTTTGTACTTTCAGCGCGGTTCCGCCCGCTCAGGGATATGTTTAGGTAACTTCCCCCACGTTCTTCTATTCTGTATCTTGTGTAGAGAGAGATTGACTTACTCTGCGTTAAGCTTAACAACAACCTAGGAACAATCAATAAGCGCTCTAATTACACGTGACGTTTCATAAATGTCTTAGAACTTTTTTTCTACCTGGGCTAAAAATACTTTAGTCAAAAATAGTGGTTAATTATCTGTCCAAATTTGTGAAATCAAAAAGTAAAACGGACAACCATGCACCATTTTGTACTCCCCACATCGGGACCAGGACACAAACAACACGATAACAGTAAACATGCAAAGTTTGACACCAAATCACTTAAACTAGACAACATTTTATGGGTCCCGACGATTGACGTAGGATCAACAAAAAATTTGGTACAACGATTTACATGAACAGTCCAACCAGAATTACTGCGGTTGTACGGAAACCCACGAATTTGCGATTTCGTAGTACAGTAGTAGATATTAACAATAAAAAACTTCGTCTAGTCAAATATACCTAAAGTGTTTGTCAAAAGTAGAGATGTGGCGAACATTTACGTTTTCGGAGTGTTTAGGCCAACTGCAACACAACAGTACGAACAACGTGAAATTCTCTAGGTTTCAGGTACTTCATGCGGCCTTCCTTATGTGTTGCAGTTGAAATTACCTGAAGTCGCTAGTCGTAAGAACGAAAGAATTATCAGTCAAAAACAACAGATGTAGTACGACAGTACAAAGATGGTCTGAATTCCTACTGGATTGGTGAAACTACAAAATGGGTTCATCGATAGATGTTGTGGACTAGAATTAAAAAAACATGAATGACTAAATGAACGCAAGATCGGTCGCTTACAATAATGTAGAACTGGTTGAAACATGGAAATTCGCCGGAAAATGACACTACTGACGGCTCATGAACTATTCGAAATCCAGGAATTTAAAATCGATACAGGATATATATTGCAACTAGTCTGAATTTGAAAATGACCAATTCGTTGTTCCCGTATTGAATATTTACTTTTTTATGGTAACTGATTTATAAAAGTATAGGCCATAGTGTGGCTGGTTGTATTATGAAGCCAAGCTATTGCAGGCAATTTCTATCCATACCAGATCACTTTTGGCAGATAGACGACCCATATAAACACTTAAAAATGAGTGCACGTGACATCCTAGATGTGAATAAAACTTACCGTAATGAACTTTGAATAATTGTGAAAGAACACAGAACTGTCAGTTATAAATCGACGCGCATTACAGTGTAAAGCAATGTGCTGAAATCAGTAATGGTTTGCTTATGGTCGTAAGTTCTGATAACTGATTGTCATGCTTAATTGGTTATCGGTTCCAGGGAAACTTGCCTTGTTTTTTGCGTGGAGTTTTAACTGAAACCAGCCCTCACGATTTTCCAGTCCTTATTGATACGAGATGACGACCGAGACTGAACAGTAGATAAGTTGTGTGGTTAGTAGGCCATCGACACTGACTCACTAGTCTGTCTATTATGCCTTTCCATATAGTGTACAATAAGACTAAATTGAATTGCCCACCAGGAATCCTACAGAATCCATGCTGTTGCATCTTCCTTCTTATGGAAATATGCAAAATATAAAAATTATTTGTTCATGCATTGATCTAGACGGTGTCTTGGTGACTGCTTTGTTCCAACTGTTTGTTTGATTTCGTAAAGTAGGTCTTTCTGGCTGATGGACTTACTTGAATTTAAACATGATTATTGTGTCGACAAAACTATTTCCTAGTTAGAAGCTGTTTATACTGGAACAAACTTATAAACTTTGTGGTTATGGTTGAATCAATTGAGGGTATTAAAAACTTAATTGATCAAGAGATACGTAAAAGTCAAGCTACACCACAAGTTTCCTAACCGGCTTTCAAGCCCGCCCCGACAAATCAGTGAATATGTATATCTAAAGGAACTTCAGTTCGGTGTGGCCCAATTTTCGGCAGCTTTCTTGAATTTCTTTTTGTTTAATTCCATTTAACTTCTGCTCTGCACTTATACACCGTCAAACACAATTTCCCTCTCACCGACACAGATAGAGGTAAGTACAAGCAAATATCCTTCTCCTGCAACAAACTGTGAACCTATAGTTGTAAGTTACAGGTGCAACATATTGCCTACGAGAAGCCATGCACAATCTGACTTAGCGAAATCGAGTACTGCTCATGTTAGTTTCCAGTTTTGGCGTCCAGTTTTGATGGTGACTTAGTCTGGTAAGAGACATGAAGTGAAATTCCGACGTAGGCTTCTGGAAAGTTTTTCACCGGTGTTGAGTTTTCGGATTTTAACAGTATATAAACTACGGTCAAAAACTGCCTCAGAACAAAACTCAAATCTGGTATTTCCTGTAGAAATGAGACAGGTTCAAATTTACGAGTGGGTGTAAAATGAAAGCGATACGACAAAAACACTACGGTGTTGAGTTATTTTCGAGTATGCATACTCAAGTTACATGTTCAGAAGTAACAAAATCACAGGGCCCGCCAATTTAAATGAATGGTCGCATTTCGTTTCTCGTGTGTTACACATCTGCGGTTTCAATACAACTCTAACTTGTGGTTCATGCTAACCACAAAGCAAAAATTAATTTTAAGCAATCATTATGTTTCTTCTGTAGTTTTTCTTAAATGATGTTTACCATTTAGGCAAACGTTGTCAGATGATTGGCAGAATTACAACTGTCCATTTTCAAAGTTGCTTTCACAAGAATATTTAACATAGTTGAGACTATTTTATGCCTAGATTTATTTTCGGTACAGCTACCCACACTTCCTTGTCACTAATCATCCAAGTCTTAGAGTTTAAAGCCAAACGGTATAATTGCGGTAGGAGGTTATAACTAGTTGAAGAGTTGTCAAGAATTGAAAAGAAATTAAAATTTTGCACGCATTTACCCTCATGCTTTTATCTAATGCACTAATTTGTTCAGGACCATATGCGTTTGTATGATTGAATAACTTCATCAAATATTGTATTCTAATATTACACTGCATAGAAGTTAATTTTAGATAAACGAAACGTGTCTGAAAAGTACCACAATCAAGATCCAGGACAAGCCAGTTTTTCTCGAGATGTGAAAGTATGATAGCGAACAGGTTCAAGAGATGTGATTTACAACTTCTAAATGGGATCACACGTTGGTTGTGGAAACAAGTCAACTTCTGAGCAAGAAGACGAATCAGAAAGACAACGAACAACTGATACCTGTAATGAGATTGGACTGGGTCGGTTTCTGGATAGGAGAAAGTTCAGCCAGTCAAACTGTTACAGATGGAATTATGGTCAAATTAGCACCATCGGCGATTAAATGCTGTTGATTGTGTGTCTGTTTCAAACAATCGAGTTGCTAGATGCATGGTCGTGGAAAAACACAGCAACAAACTGGTCAATCAAAACGCGAGGATGCTTATCACTTAATAGCAATTGTGAATACTGTTGATCCTCTAAAAAGGTGTTGTGTTTCTAATAACTTAAGATTTCATAGTGTCATCTAGACTTCAGTTCTGATTGTTCTCGATTGGGTAGCTCAACAGGTGACGGTGTCTTTCGTTGCGGTGGATGAAAAGTGAAAACTTACCAGACTGCTTTTGCGTTTCAAAACGTGCCACAAACAATCAAGCTGATTCTGAATAGACAACACTATAAACAACGCTTAAACGTTTTTACGGACTATATTAGTCACTTTGCATATGTTTACTAGAGCAAGGAAAGTTCTTTTGTAGGTCTCGTAACATACAAACATCAGAAGGTTATTTCCAGCAAAACATTATTTCAAAATACTGACCATTTACGTTTTTCCATATTTGAAAAGCACACCGTCAACCTGATATACATAACAACCAAACACAGCCAGAAGATCCTATAAAATTTAACTAAGAAAACCATGACAACGAAAAGCGCAAGTGTTTCGTTCGATTTTTCTAATACTTACTAGGTCTAAAGAACACCCTGACAAAAACAAATGACATCTAACAAGTCATTATTAAGTGCCGAGGTGTTACATGAGATGACTGCTTTTGAAATCACCGTTACTTCTATGCACTCCGAGTGAAATTATAAAACGAACTTTGATAATAACCAAACGAACAACATTCTACCTAATTTTTTGTCAAGCTGACAGCTTCAGGCACACTGAGGTGAAAGTTGACGATGGATACATTGCAAAATAATTCACCCATTCTCCACTGACCACCACTAGAAACCTTGAAGATCAATCTGCTGGCCAACAGGTCACCTTTGTTATGACGCTAGTTCGAAGGAACTGCATCTTTCGACTAACCAGTAAAACCATATTGACCGCAATGCCGAACAATTTATCCGGACCTGTGGTGTTGAATACATAACTGAAACATCCAAAATGATGGGGACACTAGACATAATGTTCCATATACATAAGTCAGTTCGATAAATAGATACCACGGAAGTTAGCCAGTCATTCTTTCGTTGACAGCGAGCTTTTGATTTCAACATTAGAGTCTAATTCAACATCCTCTGTTTGTTCGAGACCAGCAAATACCTGCCTTTTACGGTTTTCCTAAACAAAGTTGATGTCGTCAATATCTGTTCCCATGTAGCTGTCTTCAAAAACCCTTGGCGGTATCCCTTTTCCGAATAACACCTTGCCATTTTGTCGGTCTGTAGTTCATGAATTGTTTCATCCGTTAAATTGTGAGCACTTTCTTCAATAACAGTGCGTCGTCAATTAGCACTCTATAGACAAAGCATAGAAGGCTGGCATTTTACTGTCTAAGAATTTTGTCCTCTGGATATATCCATATTTATCAGTTCAACCTGAGCAGCGGTGAGTGTTGTGTAATTCTACGATCGAGGGACTGGATCCAAACTTTTATTTAGGATGGACAGTTTGCATCATTCGTTGTGAGTGGTTGACTGCAATAATGCACCTCATTATCACCAGTGTATGTCAGTGAAACTTAGCATTTATACAGCGATGAAGATATTATTATCAAATAGCATGAGATAAGACCTAATTATGTGTTTTAGAAATCAAGCAATACTGCGTTTAACGAGCCTACTGCCACAACTTTGCCAAAAAGACGTTCTAGCTGTTGTGAATTAATACATCCAGATAACGAACCTCCTACGAGGACGTCAACAATATGCTGAGGACTGTGATTATTTTTACCATCCTTGTATTCAGCTTAACCTTTTATGACTGGTTTCGTTTTCTGGGTTTACCAATACGCCAAACATAACAGACAGTAACTGTGTCTCCATTTCGAGGCGATCGGGCAACCTGATCATTACTCACAAGTGAAAGTGGTTGAGTGTTCACATACGGTAATTCGGTCGTGCCTAACGTGAGGTCAGTGGCGCAGTGGTAAGCACGGTTGCCTCCTGAACAGCGTGTCCGTGGTTCAAGTCCCGGCAGTGGCGATGATATGCACTACTGACGAGCTCAAATGAGAGCCAAACTCGAGTCTAGTGCTTCTTTTCGAAATGGGCCGACTGGAAATTCTATGGGAATGCGACAGCTGCGATCAATTGTGGGTGATGTTCAACTTGAGATTAACCACTACTAATCAGTAAACATAACCTGGAAAAGAGTCAAACAAAAATTTCTTAGGTCACAAGCTGGAACCAAATCACATTCTGGCGAACGCTGTTGTAGGACCGGTGGTCTAGTGGATAGGAATCCAACAACCCACACTATGGAGCTTTTGGGTTCCACCCACACTTATCTGACGGGTACGCTGTCATCATCATCATCATCATCATCATCATCATCATCATCATCATCATCATCATCATCATCACCATAACAGCCATGAGCCTGGTCAAAAAGTACTGTGGCTCGGCCACAGCTCAACCTCAACAGTGACGTGGAATAACCTAGAAGAAAACGTTACTAAAAAGAAGACTAAGCGGAAGAACCAGAAATGGTATAGATACAGGTACGCCACTGACAGCGACACATCGCCATCTCGGATAGCGTCTTCAACCAGCGGTTTGAGTGATCACGAGGACCCCAGCCAGGCAGACGACACCTGACCACTTTACTCAATGGAGCAGTCAGGGTCTTCATATTTCCTGATCACGTTGTTGCTTGACCACCACGCGGTTTTACCCAATTGTTAGTGTCCTCAGCATATAATGCCCGGTACGGTAAACGATCAGATGGCATACGGAGTACGTGACCCAACCATCGCAAACTGTGTACCGTGATTAGTTGACCAATAGATCGCGTATCCCTAGCGTTCCGGAATACGCGACGGCGAACTTCCACATTGCTCACGCGATCAGTCCACTTCATATGAGCCAATTGGCGGAGACAGCTATGGTCAAACACATCAAGTCTGTTGATATCTTCTTTGTGAACAGGCCACGTTTCCGAACCATAAAGCAAAATTGGGCGCACACAAGCATTATATACCCTTCCTTTCAGCGACAACCGGACGTCTTTCCGACGCAGTCTGGCAAAGGCAATTCGTGCCTTTGCTATCCTTGCTGATGTCTCATTAGCAATATTATAGGCTGACGAGATAGTTCTACCTAATTATGTGAAACTGTTCACAGTCTCAAGCGAATTACCTGGAATAACGAAAGTAGGAATGGAAATGCCCCAGTCCTGAAGTAACACTTTGCACATTGAAGGTGCGAAGCGCATTCCATACAAACCAGCTCGGTCGCCCAACCTGTCCAACATGGTCTGCATGTCTTCGACAAAGGGGCTGAGTAGGACAATGTCGTCCGCATACTCCAGATCGGTCAATCTAGCGCCAGGAAGAAGCTCAACTCCAAGCCCACTGGATTCGCGAAGTGCACCCTCCAGAATGTCGTCCATGACAAAATTGAACAAGAAGAGGGAAATCGGACACCCCTGACGAACACCACTAGAAGTGATAAATGCCTGAGACAGTTGTCCATAAACTGTTGAAGGAAACGAGTTATGAAGTGATCATTGAAAAGTGAACATAAAGGCTACTCATCGTCTTGGTTACAAGCTAAAAGCGCGAAGCAGATTTATTCCATCCAATCCAAGGAGAAGTTGACAGACAGCAAGTCAAGGTGTCAAGTTGTTTCTGAAAGGCTTTTGAATGTTGTATGGAAACCTACGTGAAGGAAGATCATATCCTACACAATTCCTATGGGTTACCGGCAAAGATGGATAGAACACGAACAAGGCTGTCCGTAAGGTCTACAATGCGACTATCATCAACGGCTGCAACTATTGTAACCAGCATCTACAGTCTATTATCTTTGCACAGAAACAGTTCGTACAGTCACTTATAGGTACTTGTACAGTAATTTCAGAAACACTCGGAGAACCAGTCAGACTTGAACCATGGTAAATCGACGAACGTCTGTCGTTTTCACCAGCTAGACAGAATCCATAAATCTGGCTGGCAGATAGTAGGCCACCCCATTACCCATGAAATCATTGACTGGTACAGTCTGTTCCGATTTCTATACACAGTTCTCAGAAACCTGGTATATTGGGAAACATAACTGCAAGCAGCGAAAGTGGCTGTTTGTATAGCTTACTGAATGTTTGTCAGTAGTTAAAAAGTAATCCGAATTAATGGGAGATTCAGAATGTAATCAATCAGATTTTGAAGTGGTTCGTTTAAAAATTTAAAATATAAAAAGTAGGAGTATCAGTCGTAATGATATCATTAAGCAGCAAAACCTAACAGCAGTCATGAATAAGCTAGTGAAACTCGGTTAAAATCATATGAATGATTTCGGGGAGACAGACTTGATGATCAATGATTATTGTCATAGGCCGATTTACATTTGATCGATCTACTCTAGTCACAATAGCAAGCAAATGGTTGTCTTTTTCTAGAAACCTTTTCTTCCATTTTGTCAGTGACGAGAGGAAACATGTTATGTAATTCATATCTGTATACGTACAACGACACCACTGAACGAAATATTGCTAAAACTACAACGATTACGAGACAAGAAATTTCATTTTTAGCTTGATGCACATCTAGAATAGACACGTTGCATGTACGTACTCCATTTGTTCTCTACCAGTTAAATCAACTTGAAATGGAGTGCCAGGAGTGGTGGCAATTTGGGAGATTCGTTTGCTTGCTTATGGTCACCGTGTTATAATACTAAAGTTTACTCAGTAATCACTTCCGATCGAAAAACTAAACTAATCACGTTAATTAATCACATTCATCTTGTGACCAACCCGGTGTTGCGGTGTACTTTTGGAGTAGTTCCAATAATTTGTGATTCAAAAATTAAGACATAAGCTTGTTCGGAACAAACAATACTTTGAACGGAAATCGATGCGTGATAATCTGTTAAACTTCGGCATGAAATAATATGGCGAATAGCATATTTTTATGATACGGGTTCTACTATACCTCTTTTAAGTCCAATAAAACAAATAATTAGCCACGATCAATCATAAAAGCAAACGATAACAAGTACTATAGTAACGCAGCATACAAATTATTCAAAATTACTTTCATTAAAGTAAAAAGTGATACTCACCTGCCGAGTACAAGGTAGTTTCTCGATTAACTATATATGGACATGGATTTCATCCATTAAACAGATCAAAATCCAGTTGTGTGTAATCGAAAACACAACTAAGAAGATGCAGTTCGCCGAAAATGAGCATGTCAGAACATTTATATATTCACGTCAAGTCACTAAGTGACTTCTAGCAGATGGCCTCTGACAGATGACCCAGGATTCTAAAACTTAAACTTTCGCAGACACGAAAAGCGTGATCGAAAGAATAAATCCTACAACAGAATTTCGTGGAGGTAATGAGAGTACTTGGATGAGCACTTTCAAAAGTCTTGCGGATGGCAGCATTGCTGTCCAATCCGTAAATTGACTAACCATTAATCATTGTACAACCAAAGGCTGACAAACGGCCATCCTTTAACTGTAAATCAGAAACACTTTGTTGGACGTAAACAAACGATTCTGACAGTCCTTAGCATACCGTCTGCATAAAAAGTTCCTTCACTCTCCAATTTCCGTCTAGAACTCACACTAAATGTGCAATAGAATCCGCAATTATCCTCAAACAGGCAGACAGCCGAGCTTCGGAGTGAGCAAGACATTGTTGGGATTTATTACCTCCTCACATATTAAAACGCTCCTGTCTGAACAAGTTTGCTGTAAAATTTAAGAAAAACGTAAAAACGTGACCTGGAGTCGTCTGAGTACAGAACCTAGAATAATGCTACCCTGAAAAACACCTACTCCAACTCTTTGGTTGCACATAAATTTTGTCAAAAATATCATTACTGCAGGCCTCTGACTCTACGCAGGTTGCACCAATGGCAACTCAAAAAGTTCCATAAAATTGGACTACATTTCTCGTGGTCCTTGAGTTCTACTGGCATTCACCACTCTGCCTAGATGGTATCGTACACAGTTTAACAGAATCGTTGATTCTCATTACACCTCGCAAGTGTCTGTACCCCTCGGTGCAGACAAACGACGAATTATCTGTAATCTTGTGTACTAGCTAATAATCTTAGGACAACCAAGAGCTGTTATACCACGTTGTTGTGATGACCACGGTTTAGTGATCAGTTATTAAGAAGGAACACTCCGTAATATTCCATAACCGGTAGGAGGTATCAATGCAATCTGATGGTGCGCTGTATCGGAAAGATCAATTGATCGTTCTACTACCGCTAGGAAAGGGTGTATTAAACGATTTACCCGAAGGTCACTTAGGCGTGAAAGAAACGAAATAATTGGCTCGACATATGGGTTAGTAACCAGAGATGAATTAGAATATTAAGAGCACTGCAATGAATTACGATTTCTTTCTCCCAAAAATGAAAACAAGGCTAAATCAGCAAACAACCCGAAAAGAGAGTCACCTACTGTGGCCATGTGTGTATGCAGACTGCTGTGAACCACTTCCTGGTAGATAATACGTTACGGTTTTGACTGATTCGTAATCACGATGGCCGAAACGATTGACTACAACTTTGCCTTCTACGTCATTTACCATGTAAACATTTCATAAATGTTTTAATCGTGAAGGAATTCCAAAGGTCTTAGTGGCAGAGAACCGATAGAAGTTTTGTTCCGCAAAAATGAAACAATGGCTTGACGTCATCGGGTGTCGTCCGTTACGAACGGTGCTTCAGTATTTCTGTTCAACAAATTTGATGAAAACCCTCAGAAGTGTCGTGAGTTCTAATAATCTTAAAACATTTATTGAATTGCACGTGCCTCTCGAAAACTCCCTACCTCAGTAAGGGAACGCAACCCACTGCACAAAGAAAAACGAGCTTCGTGGTGCTATTTAACTCCAAGCACCTGAGAGCACGGTTTCAATGTGTAGATCTAGTGGATATGATATTGTTTCGTGGAAACGATTTGCGACCTGCCAAAGGACTGGTAGCTCGCAAGCTAGGCATTACAATAGTAGAAATTACTGACCTACCAGATGTATCGATTCATTGGAGACACACTGACCAGATATAGTTTTGAAGCACTGGAAACAAAACATTGGATGAAGTAGAATGTCCTGTACTGAAAGAGTTTGATGAGCCGAGATGATCAACATGAATAACAGAGGTGAATGAGGAGGCTTCTGAGAGAGGGACATGTTGTGTTGAAGATTAACTCAACTCGCCGCCTACCTAACCCCCGGCACAATAAACGATCTACCGGAAAACTAATCCAAACGTCCCGTTAGGATTTACACTAAAGTTGGACTGACCTCTTTATTGTTACGTCATCCGTTATTGGTCGAGTTCCGTGATCTGTATGGCACCAACTAGCGTACAGTTTATGAATGTGTGTGCCACTGCGATCAACTAGAGAGAAAGGCTTCGACTTTCTAAATATTAATACATATCCATAAATTCGCAGTCGTGTCTCATGGATTACAACTGCACCCAGTCCGAGATTTTCTCCCTAATACTTACGCGAGAGTTGTGAAATCAAGTGCGATTTCCAGAACTATCTGAAGTCCATAATTCCGAGTATTGCAATTGTTTGACGAAGAATCTGAAAGCTCTGAATAAATTGAATCGTTTTCTTACATTCAGCACACAATATTGGCCCTATTAAGGTAGTGATAAGCAGTATATTTTTATTGAGTATACATTCTCATCGTGGATTTCAAGAAAAATGGTTTCAACCAAGAGTTTGCATAGGGTTTGTATTCGTGAGTTAGGTAGTAGAATCTCTCAAATTCGGTATAATTCCTCCGCGTCATGTATGACAAGTTGCTGGCAAAAATGTTTATTGACGCACGTGTTCCAAAACGGTAAGCTTGCACAAGTCGAGTTTTGTGAGGTCAGGTTTCTACGCCACCGAAAAGACTTTGCACAAGCTACTACAGTCTCTAGCTCCTGTTCGTCCCGAAATTGGGTGTTCTTCAGCAAAACATACTAACGACACTAGATTAGGTTTACGTGATCAAGCATCAGCTAACTCCAGATAGTCCGGCCTTCACTGACCAAACAGATCACATAGGTCACATTTAAAAACCCATGTTTAAAACGGGTTTTCAACCACTCTACCTGTCGCGCGTAAAATCTGAACAAACTTCCCGGCGTTTCGCTTGTACCTATCCGTCGCGGTAAGCTCCAACAACGTCAATAACCAGTTTGTGAAAGTCCTGCTCGTGGGTCATATCTTGAGTTACCAGATGTTTATCACATAAATTCATAGTCGTTTTTCTGTTTTATGACCTTATGATCAGGCTGTGAAGGTCCGCCCCAACCCGACGCGTAATTAGGTTCATGTCAGTTTTATTAAGACATCAGTTAACTGATGTGATAGATCGTGATCCACCCAAAGCCTGGCATGTGTTGTAGCTTGCCACGTCCAGCAAGGGAAAGCAACAGTGATTAACCTGCCGATGTATTCTGTGGCCCGTTTCTCCATGTCTTATCGTCACCTTCATGAAGCGGACTTAAGTGTGTACGCAATCTGACAGACTAAAGTTTGTCACGAAGCCGCGACCATGGTAGTTCACGCACACACACACGCGCGCACAGGAACATAACTGGATCTGTGTGGATTATTCCAGTCAGCTTGTCGTACCTGGGGAAGGAGTGAACATCTCGATTAGCGGTCTTGCACAATGGATCAGATAGCAGAGCAGAACAAGACAGTGGATATCAAGTGATGACCTCTTTGAAACCAAAACGTTCAAGCGAGCAACGAGGCAATGAAGATTATTGTCAATAACACCGGTTCAGTTTGGGTTGGAGGTGCATGTGTCAGCGACTACTGCCCAGCCAAGCATCCGAAACTATTCATACCAAGAAAGCAGCAAACAATTTTGGTTTCAGAGAACAGAACTGTTTTCGATAAATTCTCATCTTAGGCTGGTACGATTATACATGAAATCAAAAAACTGTAAGGGAAATTATTGATCAAAAATAGTACGAGAGTAAAGCGATTGAGTAAAACACAAACAATAATTTTCTTTACAGTTTTTTTTTGATTTGATACATAATTGTACCAGCCTAAGATGCGAATTTATCAAAAACAGTTCTGTTCGCTGAAATCAAAATTGTTCTCAATGATTTCTACGGAGATTTTCAATCATTTGATATCAGCAAACAGTAGATATCAAACAAACAAACAATCGCCCAAAACAGACAATCCAGTACGACGAAGGGAATCTGACTATTTCCGATACCGGCAAGCCTAGCTAGCCTGAAGACCAATAGAATGAAACTTATCAGGTGAAGGTAGTGAACCATAGGCTCTCTTAAACGTTTGAAAAACGTGACCATATAAACAAACAACGTTAGGCTATCTACTTTTCTGATCAGCGTCTTGTATAATAACAGTTGTTTAACTCTCAATCACCTAAGATAACCGAGTAAAGCAATAAAGAACAAAAAGCATCAACTGGCCAGCCGCGTCAGTTAACATTCCTTGACTCAAATCAGAACAGACCTTGCTACCCTGTGCTTCTCCAACCAAAAAATTAAACACCCAACACAGTAAATCTGCTCGCACTCTTCCTGAGAAAGCCGCAAATTTTACTTTGTTTCAGAATGTTTAAAGTCCGTGAATGAATCCAAGTTACAGAGCGTATCCAACTAAACTTTCAGGCAGAACCCTTTGCTTTACAACGAAAGGTTTGGCTGCCTTAAACTTTTTTCATCCCCATGGATACACCTGTCGAACCTCCTAGGTCCTCATTTTTTTTCTGGTTAAACTTCAATCGCCCAACATTCCTTGATGTAGTCGATGATGGGCTGTCCTCATTCATCGTAAACTTACCTTTTTCTGAACTTGTTGATTGTCTACATAAAAATTTTCAAAGTACTACATAACTTGGTAGTAATTTAAATTCGACATTACGGTAAACATCTGCAGTCATACAGGAATCATTTAACAGACGGTGTCCTCGGGAAAATTCGAAGTGTGACAACATTTCTCACTCAATTTTGGAAACATTCTGCTGCTTCCGTTTGTTGATAACTGGTGTGAACAATTTTGCCCCAGCTTTTTGCCTAATCTGTTTTCGGCGCCATCACTATGCTCAAAACTGCCCTGGGTTGAATCATGCTATGGTTCTATCATCGTTCTTATTATTGAAATGTGAACACAAATGTATCATTTTCATGCCATCAGAATAATCTTGATGGTTTCCATTTTTTTTTATAGAAATCTATCATACTTCTTTTAGTGTAATATAATGATGAGCACACCTGGAAGTATATCGGCACCGAAAGCTTATACTTAATACTTCTGTTAATATTTCATTGATCCATTTACGTGACAATTATATATTGATGTGCACGATTTCTGGCTTTAGTATCGTGAAACCATGTTGTTCGGTATACTTCTCATGCTGTGAGTTTTATTGCATGCCTAGAATAACAGTTGCAATCGAAAGGTGTAACATCGGATTGATACACATTTTTGGTTATTTGAATCAATAAAAGTGAGGTATAACTGGGTATATAAAAATGTGAAATAAAGAAATGTGATAATGATCCTTACATTTTCACATGAACAACAGCTGGTAAAAATTGTGTTTTACGTATTATTCTTGTGAGGTTTTTGTTTGTTTCCTTAAGCCAAATTTGTAGGAATTTCCTTAGTTTTGTTTGCAAACGATGTTTCATTTCTGTCACAACAACCTTTTGTATCATCTTTAAATTTTCAAATTGATAAAAGTGACCTTGTAATACAATACAAATTTTGTGCACATCGGTCTGCTCTCCTCTCGGTTGCGCAGTCGTTTGACGATACTACACGGATCTATCATCCAATTTTTAGCTCCGTTGTACTAGGAACATCGTCGCATCCCGGATCGCGCTTCAGCAGTCTACGGCAACTCTATGATATCACCCACTTCCGGATACTGGTAATTTGGAATATTATGGTGGTCATCTCAAACACTTGTGAACACTATTCTGTGAGCCAAACTCGTTTGATTACCATAACTTGCTGGAACTTTGTAACTATTTTGCCTCAATCGTTCATTTCGTTATCATCGATAGCCTAGTGAGGTACACTTGCATTCACCTAGTCTATTCAGTAACTCATCTTGACTATTGCAAGTTCGTTGTCGTTAGCGTTGAAACAGTCGACGAAGTTCTAGTGGTTCCGTTGGCTAGGGTAGCGCTGACAGGTTGTTAAATTGGCCTATTTTCTTTAGCCCTACGTTGAAAATAGTCCACAGAGAGGAAGAATTTTGACATGCCTTCTGAAGGCCATAGTATTCGTTGGCAGACGGCAACTAATCATACACCGCCGCCATATTTTCCCAAAAGTGACACTAGACAGCCGTAAAGAAAATGACCGTTTCATCTTAATTTTTGAACGGTCTAACAAACGAATGTTCAACAACATGAAAGAAAGAATGCTTACACCCACTGTTTTAATAGATATCACAAGCATGACGATTTTAAAACACTGTAATTTGTAAATGATTTCATAACGGACACCGAAATGCTAACCGACCTGGCAGTTACAAAAAAGGTGATGCTTATCTTGTTGTCACTATGTGAACATTAAAAATGTATGTCGTAATTTTCAAGCGGGCCAACCACATCAATTTTTGTGTTTTGTTCATGGGTTATTTGCAAGATTTCCAAACAAGGTGTTCAATCAGGTTCTGAAGTGGATGTAGCATTTCACCACCTCATTTGAAAACATAATTTTGAAACACGAGTATAATCTCACCGGCATATAAGGAGTTGGTGTTTAGCATTGCTATGTATGACTCACCTGCAGAGATGTTCGCAAATAAAATATCTAAGAGCACTTGGTAAGCCGGTGGTTATCATTTTGCCACAAGGTTACTTATCCTCCGGATGCCAGTTTCGAACCTAAGTATACTTCCTTCAAACGTGCTACCAGACCCACTCAACCATAGTTTGAAACCTTACCAATCGATAGAATAAATTTTTGCGATTAAACAAACTGATTTGAAATCCTTTTTACTAAGTCATTTCTACTGCATAAACTGTGTGCTATATCTCATCGGATCAAGTACGCTGAAGGATTGAACACTCAATCACTCCAACTGTTGTGTTGCATGGATACTGTAAGGAATGGTTCCGCTGTGTACTAAATCAAGGCACATTGTAACACTTCGCCAATAACTTTAGTACAGTATACCAACTAACACACGACAACATTAGTAATGCTTCTGGATGCGGTGTGGATTGTGGATCTAAACGAAAAAGCTGCAGATACCAAAGCATCTGGTTGGGATATTCATCAGTGTACACGGTGTATGCAACAATTAGCCTCATGTATGTTCTTTTCTTACAGTATATGCATCTTTTTCTTGAGGCTACTTTTGATAGGTATTAGCCGGAAGGTCGTTTGAGTCTTACGAGTCGAGGGAATTTGTAAAAATGTGAAATCATCATAATCTGAAGCAAGGAAATAGTTCACAAAAAGGTCAATTAAGTTGTTGAAATTCAGCGTACCTTAAACTGTGTCAGTGCTTAGTTCTCTTTTGTGTTTTATTCACACTGACGACCTTCAGGATAATATTTTCAACGGAACTGTTGTTTACACTGGCGACCTAGGCAATTGAATTACTGACGACTTCAGTGCACTGCAGTGCACTAAGCAGTGGTCCGATGAATAAAACCCCTCTCTGAAAGATGATAATAAATGTTTGCACATCCCATTTGCCAAAACTTCAGGTGCTGTGTATGTAAACGATGAAAACTGACCTAAAGAAAACTTAGGCATCTGAATGTCACCTAACTTGTCGTTCACGTGTCATCACCAGATGACCGCCAAAAGGAGTTCGAAACTCTTGGATTGATAAGGTTCACCTTTACCTGCCTAGAACGGAAAGTACTCCAGACACTTTACGGAGTTTAGTTAAGACCGATGTTTCAATATACAAATCATGTCGCGTGTACTGGCTTGAAGAAGGATATGATCAGTGCTAAACGAGCCCGGCATGTGGCCAAAAAATTGGTCTGCATCCTGTGGCTTATGTGTCGTGGTTCCAAATTTTTGACTTGTAATCAGTTAACTTTCAATAAACCCGCGATGATTTAATTCTTATGTACCTTTTCCTTAGTATAGAACCCCTGAGACAGCTTTTTACCTTATTGGCTGAAAGTGACCAAAGGAGTTGTTTAAGACGTAACAAGTTATTTTCTTGGACCTTCTTTAGGCAACGAATCTCTTCTCACAGGATTATCAATTACTGGACCGACCTACTTTTTGAAGACGTTTGCTATTCCTGTAGGAATCGTTTTAAAACGTTGAAAACTTTCAGTTCAGTTACAACCTTATCGAATTTGTATTTCTATGCTGCTCTTGGCACTTGTTGTAATCCTCAACAGCGGTACTGCGCCTTCTTTCTAACAATTTTCTCTCAGGCCAATAAAATAGATGGAACAGATGGACTGATTGAAACCGGGTGATTGTGGTCCCCAACACTGAACCCCTTTCTTAATCATTGCGGTCGCTGAAATCTATGTTTGCTTAACATGAAGTTGGAGGTGGCTGCTCTCTATGTGCAGCTAGCATTTGTAATTTTTTGACTCGTTGTCCGATAGGTTGGCTTTCCAACAGTTACAGTTACCCATCACTATCCTCCAAATGTTGTGGCTATTTTCGTAGTATCATGGGTGCATGCAACCACAGATGTTATTACGAAAAACCACTAACCAGATGGTACTAGATAATCGTTTATCAATCACCTCCACATCTTTGTCGTCTGCACATGTTATGCTGACTTGAAGGGAAGAATCTAAAGCGGAACAAAGACGACAAGCTTTCGAATGTACTTGTAACGAGTAACGAGGAATATTCATATCTAGCACTCTTTCTTCAATTTTAACAACTTTAAGAGTTATCTTCTTCGAATAACATAGTGCGAGGGTAAAGAATAGATTGGTATGTAATATGGTGGCCCTGGTGGCGTACACATAGTGTTTCACCTTGATTCTGCTGTTGTTTTCTTCCACCTAGTTTGTTTCCAGAGACTTGTAATGTTTGTATTGCTCCTTACAAATTCCGAGTTGATGACGATAGATTTAGCCCACAGGATCAGCAGACACTTGAAGCCTGCGCGTTAATGGATTACATAGTGCTATAAGAGTGCATACATTTTCCTCAACAGTCTACTGAATGTTCCAAATGTTTACAGTCAGGCGCATTTAGAGACCATTTGAAGAACATTCAGGGTACGCCCTAATTATTGGGTGAGTGATTGAGTGAGTGAGTGAGTAAGTAAGTAAGTAAGTAAGTACCCAAGCAACACCAGCCCCATTTTTAATGGGGCAAAATGGGAGCTCTTCAGGGGCAAAATGGGGCTTTGTATATAAGTGGGTTTTTCATGGTAAGTACAAGACATTATCCTACGCTGTATATTTCCTGCAGTGTCTCCACTTCCGTTGTTGATGCTAGTGCCTACATATTATTATGTCTGACTTCCTCGTTTTGTTTTAATACATTAGTCGATCATAAGTTATTGTGCTATGGTTAGCTTGACTGAGAACGCGGTAGGTTGTGTTGGTCTGTTTCTCGGTGTTGTCGTGTTTTTATGCAATATTGATTATGTTCGCCGCCCGGTGTCAATTATTTACCTGAAGTGTAGGAGATTCATGCAATGCAATTTCGTTTTGTTGCGCTTTGTACAGTATTTTAAACTCCATCCTTTTTATTGTTCTTCACACCTTCTACTCTCCTCAAATTCACATGTGCACTTGATGTTTAATTAATGTGAATCGAATGAATCAATAATACAAAGTCTTTCTCCAAGGTCTCGAGTCCTTTCTTTCTGCGTTTGTTGTCGCTTATATACTGATTTATGGAGAGTCAAAGGCTAAAACAGTCGACCATTTATTTCGGCATATCTCCGAATTCATCTGTCATCCCCATTATCGCCGATTTGAACCCAAAATCTCTTTGGAGTAACACGACAGATGGCATCCATTGGAAACCTTCGTTAACTATAGTGGAACCCCAAACAAGCCACCTTTACGAACTATTGTGAGTCAGTTGCTTTCGATTTCATCACACCTAAGTTTTGTACAGTGTTTACGTCCACTACAACCTTATATACGCAATTTAGTAAATTTTCCCCATTTCCCGGTCCTCACCTCGATTTCAGTAATCTGCTTGCCTAGCTTGTTACCGCTGCTCCTCCCATCACCTGTACGAAACGCTCTATTTGTATCGTCGGTGGATGTGTCTGTATTCCGCATGCCTATTTTGCATACCTTCATTGAACAAGTTACAGGTAACTTTGCGGAAACATGTATATATTTAAATGTATGCTTCCAGATTCGTATGCTGCATACCCATTTCCATCGTCGAACTGGGATCTTAACAATATGCGACGGAAATTACGAGCGAAAGTCACATGTAGTACATAATACTGTCCATCGTTATATAAACTGTCATCACATTTCTTATCACCTCACGTTCCAGATAACTGAACTATGTGTACCTAAATCACAATTCCGCAAATCAGGTAAGACGGATTATTATCTATAACTGTGTACTTTTGTTTGCAAACTGCATCAGCGGGTTAGTTGCGTTATGTCTGAGGCGGCACATTAACTATAAGCTGCCTTCCAAACATTAGCTATCACTTGTTACGCAATCACTCTAACTGTTTGTTTATGCATTTTTATCCACATAAACAGCAGTATTATGTTAATCTGCTTCACTGATGTTCTCATTTACGATATCTTATCCGTTACGTTGCAGCTACTCTTCGAAGACAAGCCATCCATATGGACAACGAAGATCAGTGAACGAAGATGTGGTTTGCGTTGTCAGCCAACTGTATGAGAAGAAACCAGTGTACTGATCCTAACAGCGGTGTTGTACATTTAGGATTATGGACAATAAATGTGTACGCATTTACAGCGTTTCATTGTTGCTTGTATTCCTACATTATTGGGTCGACCGATAGATCAGGAAGTAGTGTGGATGCGGTAGAGCAATTATCTGATAAGATCTAAAAGAATAATGCGTAGTAGTTGAGGAAAATCGGATGCGTAGGTGAGCTTTCATGCAGTAAAACCACTTTGCTTCCAGCCACCATTTTGACCCCATGATCATGGGGTTTGATTGATGAGCCCCCCAATGGGACGGCGTTGGCTACAGCTACATGGTCGTAATCTGTGAACGCAGTCAGTTGCACAAAGCGCACGCGACCGTTTATACTGCTACAGATTTGAAATGACGTATATCGACTACAGCGGTCTAATGAGTCCTTCATATCTGCCACCTTCTACGCTGTATCCCGCCACATCCTGATATAATTATAATTATGTATGTCTTGTAACGGTGCACTTTTTCAAAACCAACAGGATGAAGGACTCATTAGACCGCTGTAG